>CM053603.1:176178657-176188899 GCA_028646535.1 Procyon lotor
AAATAAATAAAATCTTAAAAAAAAAAAAAAAAAAAGACTGATTTACGGACTTGTACCCCCGAAACAAATAATACATTATATGTTAATAAAAAATTTAAAAGTATCTAATAGACCATCAAGTATTTCGGAAATACGCTTTTTTTCTAAATAAAAATAAATCTTGTTATTACTTTTAGCTTCATTGTATATTTCAGAACCAAACTGCTTATCAGTTCATATCTATTGTATTTTGAAGAATTGGATTTTGGGGCACCTGGGTGGCTCGGTCGGTTAAGCATCTGCCTTGGCTCAGGTCATGAGCTCAGAGTTTTGGGATCGAGTCCCATCTTGGGCTCCCTGCTCAGCGGGGAGCCTGCTTCTCCCTCTCCTCCCTTCTTGTGCTCTCTCTCACTATTCCTATCTGTCTCTCTCTCTCAAAGAAATAACATCTTAAAAAAAAAAAGAAAGAATTGCAAAGAACTGCATCTTTATGGTAGGAAAGTTGAAATACAGAGAAGTAAAAACTTTGAAATACTCATAAAAATCCACTACCTCAGTACGTATCTCTCCAAACCCTCTCTTTTGTGTGCAGGTGGCTTTTTATATACCATTTTTCGCAACAAATATGGGATCTTGTTATAAATGATTATTTTGTAACTTTTTGATTTTGGCTTAACATGTTATAATGAATCTTTCCATGTCTATATTGTCAGTTATAATAGTTTAATAAGTGAATAAGATTCCATTTTATGTGTGTGTGATAATTTAACCATTAATTTTTGTCAGACATTAGTTTGTGTCCTTTTTTCCCCCACTGTAAGTAATTCTGCAGTGACTGTTCTCCTACATACACCTCTGGGTATACTGGTGAAATTTTTTTTCCATAGGGTAAGTTTCTAGAAGTGGATTTGCAGGATCCAAGTACAGTACATGCTAAGTTTAAGATTTGTGATACATACTGCCATTTAGAAAGGTTGTAGCAATTTACATCCTTACAGTCCTGGTTGAGAGTTCTGTTTTCTTCCCTTCTTCCTTTTTTTGGAATGACTTAGCCGGTGACAAACTAGTGAGTTATTATCTTTTTAGAATAATATAAGAAGAAAGGGATGTTAATGTGTCATGTTCAGGAGTGTTATCTGGAAAGTCAGAAAATTCGTACACCAGTAATAGTGATAGCTAACATTTAGCAAGTCCTTTTACATCATTTGATTTTTTTTTTTTTTTTTAATTTATTTGACAGAGAGACAGTGAGAGAGGGAACACAAGCATGGGGAAATGGGAGAGGGAGAAGCTCCCAGGGAGCCTGATGCCGGGCTCCATCCCAGGACTCTGGGTTCATGACCTGAGGCAAAGGCATACACTTGACTGACTGAGCCACCCAGGCACCCAAAATTGTCCTTTTTTAGATGAATATGCTCTGGAAACTGAGGTACCAGCAGTGAAGGAACCGGAAGAGCCAGCAAGTGGCCACCCTGTGTAACTCCAGAGCCCAAACTTGCCGCCACAGCCTGGACTGCCCATTCCTGGATGTGATCTATAGGCATTAGGGTATTTTTACATTCCTGATTTCAGTTTTGGAATAACCTAGAGGTTCTGTGATGTATGTTAATTTATAGATTTGAGTCCCTCTCATTGAGAAGCGAGTTGCATAAATTAGCTCACAAATAAGCCTCGTCTACTGTGTCTAATATTCATCTCTCAGAGCAGCTTGTTAGCGTTTCCAGTGTGGTGGTTTTCCCAAAGTGCCCCTGATGAAAGGCAGGGTGAGAGTCCCAGAGAAGGCTAGTGGAATTTGAAAAGACGGTTCACTTGTAATGTGTGGCCTTGCCTTGGAAAGGACTCCATGTAGATGTATGATCAGGGAGATAGCTGGGAGTCTGTCCAAACATTCCTACATTGGCCAGTTTGGAGATTTGAAGCAGCCTGTGGAAGTTCACTGCAGGAATGTGAAGGCCTCGCTGGAGAGAGATGTCACAGATCCATTGGGAGATTGTTCAAAACAGAACGCAACAAAAAAACCACCCTCTATTAATAAATGTGATGGTTAATATCATTAACATTTTGTTGCCCTCTAACAAGATGAGTTTGAAACAGGTTAATCTATCTGCATTCATCAGTGCTCTTTTGACCTGTTTCTAGTAGAATGAATAATAATTGGCTGCTTATCTTAGGAGCTTACTGCCCAGAGAGAGCATTGGTGAAATTGTTTGGGCTTAAGCTCTCTGGCCTGAGTTTGCTTGTGCTGAGGTAGGACGGCACAGCTCAGTTTTAAGCTGGTGGCTAAAACCCATTCTCACTGTGGGCATAGGGTGGGGCTCCACCGAAGTTGTGCTGGACTGGTACTGAGTCCCCTTCACCCTTGGTTGAGTGGTAGAGCCCGGAGTTGAACTGAGAGGTGTGGTGGAGTTTTGGATTCAGCTGAACAGGACTGTTCAGGGTCGTAGCGGTTGGTCAGTAGTTTTTTGTTTTTTGTTTTTTTTTTAATCCTTGGTGGTTAAAAATTATTACAGGAGGGCGGTGCTTTTGATCCTCTTGCTTTAATAGGCATTTTGCCTTGTTTCTCTGTCTTTGGTGGTCTTTCTCATCTCTGTATCATGCCTGCCAGTCCACCTGGTGACTCATGGCGTGGATTTGCAAAACACGGATGCAGCTCATGGAAATGAATTCAGCCAAGTGGCTTTTGGTGCCGTGCTTTAACCAACCTAGTTAAGGAGGATTCCGATTCTTTAAAGATTTTATGTATGTATGTATGTATGTATGAGGGGGCCGGGGAGGGCAGACAGAGAGGGAGAGAGAATCCCAAGAAGACTCCACGCTGAGTGGGGAGCCCCATGTAAGTCTTCATCTCATGACTCTGAGACCATGACCTGAGCTGAAACCACAAATCAGATGCTCAACCAATTGAGCCCTGCAGGTGCCCCAAGGAGGACACTGATTCATATAATAAAAGCATTGGAAACAAGTTGCTGTGGGATCCATTTGTCTTGTCTTTGTGTGCGTGCATGTGTGTAGGGCTGTTTTTCTCTGAGGCAAATTTCCTGAGCAGTTACACTGTTCTAACAAGGGCAGTGTTTTGTATCATAAGCCCCATTGTATAAATGCACACACACCATTCCTGTACATTATCTATAATAAGAGTGTTCATAAGAGTCTGTTCATTTTGGATCCAATATTTCATAAAAATGCATTTCTGTTATAAACTTAAGATAATGATTTTTTTTTTTTTTTAAGATTTTATTTATTCGACAGAGAGAAACACAGTGAGAGAGGGAACACAAGCAGAGGGAATGGTAGCAGGAGAAGCAGGCTTCCTGCGAGCAGGAAGCCCAATGCGGGGCTCGATCCCAGAACCCTGGGATCATGACCTGAGCCGAAGGCAGACGCTCAACAACTGAGCCACCCAGGCGCCCCAAGATAATGATTTTGAAAACAAGTAATCTTTCAGTGTCTGGAATTATTTAAATTTAACTGCTCCATTCTGACAGAATTGAAATACTACCTTTGGTCACTGACATAAAAGCTAGTAGAGCTTTATAAGCTAGTATGAAAGAAAGCTTGAAAAATTGACGAATCAGTGCCATTCCTGGCATGTAGCAGGTTCCACTGAGTAAAGGTCCCCCTCTTTTATTTCGTTTGCTTGCAATAAATAATCACTATTAAACAAAGTCAGTAAATGATAATAAAATTATTATAGGTAGTATTGCTTATTTCCAGATACCTTCAAGACAATCATTATAATTGCTTTAAAATTCTTTAAATAAGGGGCCCTGGGTGACTCAGTCATTAAGCATCTGCCTTCGGCTCAGGTCATGATCCCAGGGTCCTGGATTGAGCTCCACATCAAGCTCCCTGTTTAACGGGAAGCCTGCTTCTCCCTCTCCCACTCCCCCTGCCTGTGTTCCCTCTCTGTCTCTCTCTCTGTCAATTAAATAAAAATATAAATAAGTATCCCTGTTAAAAAAAATAGAATTCTTTAAATGATTATAGAAATTGAGGAGACAGTGAAGGTGGTAGAGAGGTTACTAGAATGTAAGCTTCAGGAGGGCAGGGAGTTTTGTCTGTGTTGCTCACTGCTTTATCCCCAGGACCTAGAACAGTGCCTGGCCCATGGTGGATGCTGAGCAGCTGCTTGTTGGCTTGTTGGGTAGATTAGTGTTTGAGGACCTGACTGTCTGGAGGCCAGAGTCACCTACTTCGGTGAGCACTGGAGAGACAAGTGAGGAATAAAGGAGAAGGGCTGCTTTGGATTTTATTCAATCAGTGGAAGTAGGAAGCTAAAGTAAGTTTTAAGCGGGGAGTCCATGATTTGCTTTTGCTTAAAAAGATCACTCTGGATGTCATGGGGTGGGAGAGCCTTGTAGGAGAGCAAGAGAGAAAGGTTGAATTGGCTCTACTTTCTGTCATCTGTGGATGTTGACATTTCTACCTAGCCTGGTAGTTTTTCTTTACCATGAAGATAGTCTGTGAGGTTTCAGAGATAGGGTGAGATCAATGGTGACTGTAGAAACTTTCCGGAGTTCTCGTGGAACTGCTGTTACTATTGATCAAACCAAATCAAACAATATAAAATAAAGATCAGGGATTATTTAACTTTTTAAACATGAAGTTAATTGATTAACAGATTTCTGATAAAGATTGCGTGCTTACGTTTCTTGGTGAAAGAAACTTTAAATATAGGGAAATGAATCCTTAAAATAGGTGTTTTATGACTTGAGTGTTTATAGAAGCTGTTCACTTTGAGGAAGACGTCATTTGTAAAACGCTGCCATTGTCTGTCCAAGCTCGTGTTTTAATTAGTATCAAAGGGAGGGAAATAGTGCCATAATTGTAACCTTACATTACTTCCTTAGTTCAATTAGTTTTAAACCACAGTCAACCATAGTCATTATCTGTTATCTTTAGTTGTTTCTGTTTCATTAGATGAAATGAAATTGCAGTTGTGAGTTGGTAATTTAAAAAAAATAACATTTTGGGCGCCTGGGTGGCTCAGTGGTTAAGCCTTTGCCTTCGGCTCAGGCCATGATCTCAGGGTCCTGGGATCGAGGCCCACATGGGGCTCTCTGCTCAGCAGGGAGCCTGCTTCCCCCTCTCTCTCTGCCTGCCTCTCTGCCTACTTGTGATTTCTCTCTGTCTGTCAAATAAATAAATAAAAATCTTAAAAAAAAAAATAACATTTTTTTTCTCACTCTAAATGCAATACGTGTTTACTGAAGGAAACTTTTGAAAATATAGATAAGGGAGGAAAAAAGTAGACCTAGAATCTCAGCATCCAGCGATAATGACTGTTCATACACTGTGAAGGTTCAGCCTGCTCAAATTTCTCAGCAGGTTGGGTGTGTGAGCTTCTCAGTCTGGGAGACATGGGGCCATGCTAGGGACCTTGGCACTGAAGATGGTCCGTGGATGGGGCAACCCGGGGATGCGTGTTGGTGTTGCAATACCTTCTAATTCTTCAGGAGAAGCTGGAAATCTAGAAATATGGATTTAATATGAAATCTCCCAATTTTTATGTAGCCCACGATTTTTATAAACACACTGGGCTTCAAACAGAGCATAACTGAGGGCTGAATTCAGTCTCTGTTGCCTTGCCAGTTTATAATCTCAGTACATAGAGTTGTGTAGCCTGTGTTTTTCACTTAATATATTGGAATATATTCCAAGCCTCAGTAGCCCAGTGCTGCCCTGCAGTGTGTTCCCCTGGCCATGTGTACCTATTTGTGTTCCCTCACCATGACTGGGCAAAACCATTTAAGAAAAATCCGAGTTTTATTTGTTTTAACTTGAACTTTTTCTGCTACTTCCAGTGAGTTTGAACATTTATTGAGTGCGTCTTGGCCTTATACAAATTTCCTTGGTAACCAGCCACCTTGCTAGAAGTCTTAGGTCCAGGAGTCTTTGGTCATTTATTCAGTGCTTTTCAAGCTTTTTTTAATATCCTATACAATTAGTAGCACATTAGTCCTGGTAATTAGCACAGGCACCGTCCTCCAGACCTGAGGGCAGCGGTGCCCCGAGCACACCTGTGACCCATTTGGAAGTACAGTAGTTGGGAAGTTCTGAGTTTGATCAGCGGTTCAGTGAACACGAGCACACGCTCTACATCCGGGCATTGCTCTAGCTGTCAGGCTTGAATCAAGACAGAATCTCAGCTCTCTAAGACCTTACAGCTTTTTTCATTTCTCTTGGGTTTTTCACGTGGACGGTCATATTTATAAAAGACGATTTTTATTTCTAGGATGTGTAATTTATTTTTAGCTTGTATTTCTTCTTGACATGAACTCTCAAACCCGTGGTGAATGCTCCTGACCCTCTAATCTCTTCAATTCAATTTAATTCTCTTAAGTTCTTTTAAACTCTGGACTCCTAGCAAAAGTCTAAGATGGACCTTATTTTGGTGATGAAAAAAAACCCAGTACAAAGGTGGGACTGTGATGGGAGTGTTGGAGTGTCAAGCCCAACACAGATCCCTTAACTGTCCTTTAACCTACACATCCGCTCCCCACCAACTTCTTGCTCTGCGTAGAAGACACAGAGGATTGAACCAGGTTTGAAGACCTGACCCAAGCTAGCCCAGTCAGCGTTCCTTTGCTGGAAATTTGAAATTGGGCAGAGGGCTTGGAGGACAGAGGGCTTGGAGCTTCACATGCCCACGGCCATAAGGTGAACACTTGGGAGTTCAAGGTAGTTATGTTCCACTGTTGTGTTTGGGGACAGAGAAAGGTGGTTTTTAGATGGCGAGCATAAAGCACGTATCTGAAGATAACGTGAGAGACGAGAACACTACCTGAGTCTCTAAAAGCTTTAAACCTTCTCTTCGTTCATTTCTGGGGCTGGCTGCATTCCTGTTCCTGTTCCTTTTGGTTTAAGCCAGTCCAGGTGGGTTGCAGTTATGGTGACTGACGGCTCTCCTCATTCTCAGCACTGTGTATTCTTTTTTTTTTTTAAAGATTTTATTTGTTTGACAGAGAGAAACACAGCGAGAGAGAGAACACAAGCAGAGGAGATGGTAGCGGGAGAAGCAGGCTCCCTGCCGTGCAGGGAGCCCGATGCGGGGCTTGATCCCAGGACTCCGGGATCATGACCTGAGCCGAAGGCAGACGTTTAACGACTGAGCCACCCAGGCGCCCCAGCACTGTGTATTCTTTTTATAATACTACCTTGTCTCTTACATTCCTTCTGAGGAAGTTGTGAATTTTTCATTATTTTTTCCATGTAATAACCTTGAAAATTAAGGATTGCAAGAAACACAGAAGTACACACTTTAATTCCAATAACCATGATTTTATTGGAAAGGCTATTTTGCAACGATAGACTCCACTTTCATCTCTTTTAAACCAATTCAGAACTCTAGCTGAGGGAAAACGGGAAGGAAGAGATCTGGAATGTACTTCCGGATCTCCTAGAATTTCATGGTGTTATTTCCCTTCACATACATGTAACATTGTGGCCTCATGCAAAAAAATGATACTAGAGATATTCACAGTGTACATACAGTATCGTGTGCCCATGGAGGGGACGCATTTGAAGTCTGTTCAAGCCTCTGACACAAGAATCAACTTTAGTATCTAAATAGCAAGAAATTGAGTCACAGCTTCATTTACCTGGGATGAGGCTTATTCTCTTAGATTAGCTTTCGCCTCATGATGATGTCCTAAAAACTCAATGCTTAGTTTACCTAGTCCTTTATCCTAAGGAGTTGGGTGGGGAGGGAAAGCAGAAAGGTTAAGGGAAGAGAAGGAAAGGATTGTAGTAGACAGAAGACAAAATTCAGTGCTACAGTAGTCCTTTATAACTGTATTTGTCTGAACTTTTTTATTTGCAAACTGTTTTTGTTTTTTTTTTTTAAAGATTTTATTTATTTGACAGAGAGAGAGAGACCACAAATAAGCAGAGAGGCAGGCAGAGAGAGAGGGGGAAGCAGGCTCCCTGCTGAGCAGAGAGAGCCCGATGCAGGGCTTGATCCCAGGACCTTGAGATCATGACCTGAGCTGAAGGCAGAGGCTTTAACCCACTGAGCCACCCAGGCGCCCCTTATTTGCAAACTGTCTTAAGAAAAAAAGGAAAATGTGTTGACTCACATACCTGTCAAGTCCAAGGGTTTTGATTGGCCTGGTTTAATCACGTGCCTGAACCCGTCCTCTCCGCTGGGTAGTGCAGCCCTCTCATTGGCTGTCCTGGGCTTTTGGGTCCGTCTTTTGTACCAGTTTCACCTAAACTCCTGGAATTAACAAGAGGGAAAATGGGATCAGTTGGGAGAAGAGAGTGCTGAGCGGGCAAACACATGCCCGACACACTCATCATAAACGGTGAATATATGGAAGGGGGCTGATGGTGACCCCTCTTCTTCTTTTCAATGATAGTCTTCAGGGCGCCTGGGGGGCTCAGTCGTTAAGCGTCTGCCTTCGGCTCAGGTCATGATCCCAGGGTCCTGGGATCAAGCCTCGCATCGGCTCCCTACTCAGTGGGGAGCCCGCTTCTCCTGCTCCCATTCCCCCTGCTTATGTTCCCTCTCTTGCTGTGTCTCTCTCTGTCAAATAAATAAAATTAAAAAAAAAAATAAATGATAGCCTTTATTAAAAGCCTTTAATATAACAATACAAAGGCATCAAAGCAACCAAAAGTATATATGAGCATTCCTCTCAATGAAGATTGCTTTTTAAATTTGAATGTTCAGTATGCTGCCTGCAGAATTTGTGCTGTTTCTCATTCATTTTAGAATGAAATATATTTTACTATTCTGCGAGTTCTCTGAATAGAGTGAAGTTTGAGAGACTCTTCTGTAATGTGGTTAGATCATGTTAAATTTAGAACCATGGGCATTATTGTCACCAGTTTGGCTGCTTCTGTAATTGCAGATTTTCTCAGTGCCTAAGGTGTGCTTGTTAGTACTCTGCCTTGGCTTGTACTTGGAGGCTTTTTCAACATATGCTCATCTGGAACTGCTGGAAAAACATCTACTGTGGAAAAGTTGGAGCTGGAAAGGGATATCCTCTCTTTAGTCATCTGCTGTTTCTTTTTTTTTCATTGGGCTCCAGGAAAGATAGCAGCTTGACCTTTTTCAGAATGGGATGGGCCTATTTGTGAGATTTGTTGTTGTCGTACGAGACTGATTACAGTAGGTAGCAAGAGCTTATATCTCGAAAAATATGTTGCACGTATTTTTAAGATTCTGTATTGTAATTTATTTCACGTGCTCCGATTGTAACAGTTCCATCCGGAAAGTCTAGTTCCTAGTCCTTCGACCCTTTATCTCAGGTTGTTCGTTTCCTCCTGGTTTCACTTCCTTCTCTGTGCACCTGGGAACTCTGAGCGTGTCCCGTCAGCGATTCCCTCATCCTCTTGTCCCTTTGTCATGTCTAGCCTGCACACCCCCATCGCTCGCCCATCCCAACTATCTGTGCCCGGTTTCCTGTGTTTGTGCTGCTGACAGTTGGCTGAAGAGAAGCGTGCAGACTTGTGGACTTCCTTCCCCACTTAGCTGTGGCCTCCTAAGGAGCTTTCCTCAGCTTTCTCTCCTTTCCTCACCACATTTGCCCTTTTCCTCAAGCTTCCCCCAGGCATCCGAACCTTCACTTTCCAGAGTAATTCTGCGTCCTGTCTGGGCCCGCTGCCCACTTCCCAAGTAGCTCTTGTAAATCTGACTCACACTTACTCTTTGCTTCTTGCGACAAGAGGGAGAAGGAAGAGGTGGGTGTCTCCTTCCCTTCCCCGGCTTCTAGGTGCTGTTCTTTTCTGTTTCCTCTAAGGCTTCGTGCCTTTCGCCAGCGCTTGTCCCCTTCACAGCCACGTCCTGCTTGACTGCTGCGTGCCAGGTGCTGAGGTAGGAGCAAGGAGGACAGTAGTGACAGCTCCCTGTCCTCAATCTATTTATATTTTACTGGGACAGGCATACGTACCAGAAAAACCAAAACCAAAACCAACCATCCCGCATAAATAGATGATTTCCAGGTGTCGTAAGTGCTATAAAGAAAGCGTTCAGGAGGACTTAATGCTGTCCCAAGTCCAGGGAAGATATGATGTGTACTTAGGGTCTGAGTTAGGGACAGGAGTTGATCGGGGGAGGGAAAAGAAGTTGTTTCCCAGGCTGAGGAACCAGCGCGGGAGCAGCGTCCATGTCATGAAGGAGAACAGCACGTTTGAGAAGAAGGCCACCATGGTGGCCAGGAGGGATGTGGAGGAGGAGTTGAGGCCAGACTGGGCAGGGCCTTGAAGGCATGTACAGCAGGGTTTCGTGTCAGTCCAAAACCTCCCATCTGAAGTAAC
>CM053603.1:176189399-176227460 GCA_028646535.1 Procyon lotor
TTTTTTTTTTTAACTTGGCTGATGCTACTTGAGTTTACCTAATTCATACATCTCTTTTAAAATCATAACATCATGTTTATTGTTTATTTGGTTGTAAAATTAGCATAATCTCATGTAAGGTGCGAACAGTGCATACTCTTGTCTCCTTTTGACATTAAAAGTGGCACTAACGTTAGGACAAGGGTGGAGGGGTCAGAATAGAGCCTGAATTCTCAGGGAGTTGGGTGGCCTTGAGAAGTGACTTACCTCTCAAACTTCCAGTTTTCTTGTCTCTGACAGGAATTAGAGATAATGTCTGTAAAGTTCCTGCCCCAGGGTAGAGGGAGATCCCTGTCTGGTGTTTGGCCCCCCGCTGATCCAAGTGGACTGCAGGCCTCTGGAGGGCAAGATGGGTATCTTACACACCCTTTTTTGTCCCTAGCATTAGTTCAGTGCTTGACACACCAATCCTTCCAACTAACGGATGTGGCAGAAATTTGTTACTCTGACTAGGAATAAACTTTGTTTTCTATCATGCTTGTACTTGTACCTCCATCACAGGAAGATGACTATATTAATTACCATCTCATACCTCAATAGATCTCAACCCAAATAGGATCATTCATTAGTTCAGGATAAAGATGTTTCTGAGGGGGACCTAGGGTGGCTCAGGCGTTAAATGTCTGCCTTCGGCTCAGGTCATGATTCCTGGGTTCCTGGGATTGAGCCTTGCGTCGGGCTCCCTGCTCAGAGAGCCTGCTTCTCTCTCTCTCCCTCTCTCTCTCTCTCTCTCCCCTCCCGCTGCTCCCCCGGCTTGTGGGTGCTCATTCTCTCTGTCAAATAAATAAAATCTTAAAAAAAAAGATGTTTCTGAAGTTCTGGGCACACCTGATTGTTGTATTTATGTCTACATATGGCTTGAATGTTGTTATTACTCAGTATTTGGGGTAATTGTTTGATTATGCAGCCCTGCCTTTGGCACGTGTAATTAAATGAGTTTGCATTTAGCGTGTTCCTTAAACTAGGTGTGTTTACCTCAGAGGCTGCTGAAGCCTTGAAGCTACTATGTCTTTAGGACTCGGTGGTACCTTTAGGACCTCTTGACAGGTATGATTTTCTTCCGTTGTGGATTTTTTATTCCTTTCTTTCAAAATTTTGTTTTCAGTCATTAAGATATGAGATTTAACAGTTCAGTTCCCTTGAATGTTTTAATGTGTTACTATGGGAATTCTGAATAATTTAATTTGAAAAATGATTTGACTGTTCTAGAGTTCCTGGACTTGGAAAGGCCCAAAGCACAGAGGCAGTAACAGTGTGGTTCTCAGCCTTTTACATACGTCCGAACCACCTAGAGAACCGTGATAGAACCGGGTGCCGGTGCCCACCGGGTTTCTTATTCAACAGGCCTGGGGTGGGGCCAAGAATTTGCCTGTCCAACTAGCTTTCTGTACACGCTGATAAGGCAGGTTAGGGACGAGACTTTGGGAACCACTGGGCTGCAGTGGTTTAGGTCAACTAAACGTGAGAATATGGAGGGAGGTGATGGGGCCCTGTGTGTTTGTGTTCCCTGAAGATTGTAGAATAATAAAGAAAAACTAGCTTTGGACCAGGAGAGAAGGAAAACATGGTCATAAGTCCTTAAAAATACCCTGTGGTATTAGTAATGATTGTTAGAATTAGTGAAAGAGGATTGGGAATGACTTAGTCTTTAAAAGTTTGTTTTACCTTTTAAAGACTAAGGATGAAAAGATAAGAATAATGTAAGACATGTTCACAATGGAAACTGTATAAATACAGAAAATTTTCTATTCTAGAAGAGAAATTTTCTTAAATTATTACTTTATCATATGAAGATAATTCTGGGTTTTTTTTTTTTTTTTTGGTAATTAACATTCAGTATCTGTTTTATGCCTCGGACTTTTGATTTTGTTTTTCCCTTCAAAGTTTTGATTATCTAACAATATATGCTCAGTGTAACAAAAGGAAAAAATCACAAAGAACGCTTAATCTTTCCAGACACAACCACTGTTAGCTTCCTGCAATTTTACCATTAGAGATCGCTTGATATGAAGATACCTTTTGATACAAATTATCTTGGCCATAGGATTTTATTATCTAGATTTTTTTATGCAGTAACTTGTGTCATTAGATGTAATTCTGAAGCAACCTTTTTTAGGTACAGAGAATCCTAATCTGATAAGCATGATTTATACCTAAATCAACAGCCGCTGAAATCCCCCACCCTTAGGATGAATTTCCGGAAGTGGAGTTGGTAGGTCCAAGAGCATGTAAAATGTAAGGCTCTTGATACACTTTACCAAGTTATCTTCAGAAAGGGCTTAGTAATTACTGCCCAGGCGCCAAGTCTACACTCATTGCCATTTTAATATTTGCCCGCTTGATTGGTGAAATAGAGCATCTCCTTGTTTTAATTCTGTTCTTTTGCCGATAAGAAGCTTAGCACTTTTTTTCAATGTGTTAATTTCTCATTTATATTTCTTCTCTCTTGAATTTCTGCTCTTGTCCTTGTCACATTTTCTCGTGGAGTTAATCTTTTTTATTAATTTATGTGAGCTCCTTATACTTAGGGATTTTAATTCCTTATGTCAAATGCTTCAGATACTTTTAACCAATTTCTTATTTGCTTTTAAAACTTGTGGGATTGTTCTTTTATAGGAATGTTTAAACCCCCTCATCCATCATTATTTTCCATTTTTAAGGATTTCTTTTGCATGATGTTAAACAAGAAAATTCTCTCCATGATTTTATAAAGGTTAACCCTGATTTTCTCCTAGTACACTTTCATGGTTTTTTCACTGTACTCTTTAAACCATCTGTAATTTATTTTGGTGTGAGCAAGTAAATTTATTCTAGTGTGAGCAAACGTGATTTACTTTTTTTTTTTTTCATTTTTACTGTTTTTGTTAGGTAATAAATTTTCTTCACTTGATCTTAGCCAAAAGGCCGAGAAGCGATGGGTAATAAATTTTCTTAACCTTTAATTAATCTGGTCACACTATGCAAACAGGCAAATTTAGGTAGCAATTTGGAGATGAGCATTAAGTTTTCACACTGCTCTGAAGAGCATTGGGAATTCCGAGAAGCCTTTTAAAGGGTCTGTCATGGAGAGACAGAAGTGGAAGAGCAGGGAAGAGCTGGGCAAGTACGTGGGCATTTATAGCTACAACTTCTCCCAAGAGCTACAGACTTAGATGGTCAGCTAGGC
Source organism: Procyon lotor (assembly GCA_028646535.1). Lineage (NCBI taxonomy): Eukaryota > Metazoa > Chordata > Mammalia > Carnivora > Procyonidae > Procyon > Procyon lotor. Next base: position 176,192,605 of record CM053603.1, read on the forward strand.
ACCTGCTAGGCAGATCTTGGGTAGCCAATAATAGGCCATTCAAAATCAACACGGTCAAAACAGTTCTTTTTCTTTTCTTTTTTTTTTTTAAGATTTTATTTTTAGGTCATCTCTCCATCCAATGGGGGGCTCACACCTACAATCCCAAGATCAGTAGCCGCATACTCCACTAACTGAGCCAGTCATGCACCCCAAAAGAGAATTCTTAAAACCATCCCTACCGTGATCTATATACCCCAGACCTTTCTCATCTCAGTAAATGGTACCATTTCCCATGCAGGTGGGCAGCACGAAAGTGGCACAGCTGTCCTTTATCCCTCTCTTCCACTCACTTTCTGTCTACTCCATTGTTAGGTTCTGGAGGCTTCATGTCCAAAATAGATCCTAAATCTGACCCCTCCCCGCCATCATTTCCACGGTTAAAACATTAGCCCAGTCCACACAGTCTCACATGAGTATCTGCCATCACCTCCTCGCTGGTTTTCCACTGTTTCCCTGGAATCTCTTCCCCACAGTAACTTGCACAGCATAAATCAGATCATGTTCTTCTCTTGCTTAAGACCTTTCAAAGACGTCCCACACTTAAAACCCAAACCTCACTTTACGAGTTCCTTGTGGTCTGGCCTCTCTTGCCTCTCCAATTTCCTTTCCACACTGCCCTCATTTACTTTCTAGCAGCTAACCAGGCCTCTTTCTATTCCTTGAACAGCTTCTTTTCTTTCTTTCTTTGGATCTTTGCATTGGCCGAACCTTCTCTGGAGCCACCCAGAAAATACCCCAGTGTCTTCTTAGAGAGGCTTTCCTTGATTACCCAGGCTCACGGAGAAACCACAGATACCACCTGTGGTCATCACCTACCTCATTTTCTTTGGAGTGGTTCTCTGTATATGAAATGATCATATTTATTTGTTTACTAATTTATTAGCTGTGCCGTCATTCTAGAATATAAGCTCCCTGGGAACATGGACTCTTTTGTTCTCTTCTCAAATTCCCTACCCTTAGCCCTATGCCTGGCTCGTGGTACTGGTCTGGGTACTGGGTAACCATTTGTGGAACTGCTCCCTTCCTGTGACCCAACCCACGCTTAGTCAGAGCAGCTCAGCTTTTATATCTTGAGCTTGTGTGAGGTTTTGTTTACAGAACATTTTCTAGTTTAACAAAAGTTTGAAGGTAATTTCTTTAAAAGATAGGAATTTAAGGATATATGAGAAACAAAAGATTTTTATGGAGTCTAAGAAACAGATGAACATAGAGGAATGGAGGGAAAAATAAGACCACACAGAGAGGGAGATAAACCATAAGAGACTCTTAACTCTAGGAAACAGAGAGGGTTGTTGGAAGGGAGGAGAGTGGGGGATGGGATAATGGGGCGGGGCGGGGGTGGGGGTGGGGACTAAAGGAGGGCATGTGATGGAATGGGCACTGGGTGTTAAGTGCAACTGATGAATCACTAAATTCTACCTCCGAAACTAATAGTAGATTATATGTTGATAGATTTAAATTTTAAAAAAAGATTTTAACTTAACATTTGTCAGAGTATTGCATTTGCTTTTTAAATATATTGGCGTATGATTCCTGACTTTTTAACCTGAAGGGGTGAACATGAGAAAGGCAAATGACTTTAAACATTTCTTGCCCAAGAGTACTTTTTCTTTACCTAACGACTTGCATACCCTAGCTTATTTTTATCCTATAATTAGGAAGATTATAAGATTACATCCTCTTGTGTTTACCCTTTTTAGAGTGCTTCCTGAATCCCCAGCCAAAGCATTTATCTAGCTTCATTGTGTAAATATTTGTGTTCCAGGTGTATTACCATATAAATGTGTGTTCCCCTAGATCTATATGTAGATGCACAGTATTTTTATGTGTTTTCTTTTTCCCCATTAAATTGTAAACACTTGAGTTTATGACTTCTGTGCTTCCTTTTTAACTCCACACTGCACTGGAATTCGAATATGTACCAGGTTGCTGCTCCCTAAACCCAGTAGGTTTTTGTGACACTGGTCCTATGGCAGTTCAAGTAAGTTAGTTTGGCTACTGTGTTTATTAGGAACTCCTCTTAGATGTGTTTTTAAGTTTTATTACTTTCTGCATTTTAACCAGTAAGTACAAGGAGATGGCCTTTTGTTTTTGCTTTATGTGTTTTCATGTTATGGTATGGGGAGTATGAAGTTTACAAGCGTTGTTTTCATTTTGGATTATGTATCTTACGAAAATAATTTTTTCTTTTTTTTATCACATGTAGCTTTTTCCTTGAAATGGTGCTTTATTAATTTAGTGACTCTTCCTTGCTTTTTGTGTTTTTTTGTGGAACTTTACTCATACTCGAATCTCTTACTTTGAGTGCATTCTAGCTAGCTTGGCCTTCTGTCTTTACAGCAGCCTGTTGTTTAATAGATGTAATGTTATTTTGCATTTTATTGTCTCTAAAGCAGATATCTTCTAATTAAAAAAATAACTTATAGTTAATTTTTAAAAAGTTAGATATAAGGATGCCTGGGCGGCCCAGTCGGTGAAGTGCCTGCCTTTGGCTCAGGTCATGATGCTAGGATCCTGGGATCGAGTCCCACATTGGGCTCCTTGCTCAGTGGGAGTCTGCTTCTCCCTCTGTCTCTGCCTCTGCCTGCTGTTCCTCTTGCCTCTGCACTCTCCCTCCCTCTCTCTCTGAAAAATAAAGAAATAAAATCTTTTTTTAAAAAGTGACATATAATTAACATGTAATGTTATTACATTCAGATGTACAACATAATGATTCTCAACAGTTCATTTATTTCAAAGGAAAGGGGTAGATTTCATTCCTCTGGACATTTCTTGTTATCTTGTGCCCTGTGGAGTATTTTCTTTGGAGCCATTTTTTTGAGGGTTCTTTCAAGGAAGGGACTTTCATATGTCTAAGGGTTGAATGAGAGGTTGTCTCCCCACGCTTGAAGTGCAGTGGGTTGGCCTGCCAAGACTTTGGGGGAGACAATGAAACAAAACAAAGGAAGCAATGGGCAAGTGACTGCTCAGTTTAGGGGCTGAAGTGTTATCATCTGTGTGTTACAAGATTAAATTGTAAACTATGGAGTGGGCACAGCTGGGGAGGTCATTTTCTTCTACCTTCTGCCCATTGGGGTGTGGTGGTCTGTGTATCTGAAGTTTTGTCAGGGGCATAGGAATTAGTCAGCTTTTGGTAAATTACAGTAACAATCCTGAATCTCCATAAACTACAACGACAAAATTTTACTTTTCACGTTAATGCCCTTTGTGGGTTTCATTCCAGGACCCAGTATGAAAGAGTGAAAAGAGGCATGATAGAACCTCCCCATGGTTCCTAAGGCTTCTGCTCAAAAATGCCATGTGCTGTTGCTGCTCAGACTTCACCGGCCAAAGTGGTCAAGCATGGCCTGAGTGGACGAGAGGTATAATTTAGATTTAGTGACATTACAGAGAGGTTTCCTACTCTGAGGGGTGTTCAGAGTTGGAAGTGGGGGCAGAAAAGTTTGCAGCCTATGACGATGAGAACTGAGTAGTGAATATCTTTATTACCATTTTTGGGACCTCGGCTGATAGTGGATCTAGTACATGATAGCTTCTTAACAAACGTTTTGAATTAGTGGGCAAAGACCTCTAACAATTGTAAGAAAGTAGTTCATTTCATTGTACTGCCTTCTATAGCTTCGCTTGAGACCGTTTTACAGAGTAGTTCCTATGAATAGTACCTTGCATATATTTGAATGAAAAAAATGCTTTTTGGGTGATAATTTTTTTTTTTAAGATTTTATGTATTTATTTGACAGAGAGAGAGATCACAAGTGGGCAGAGAGGCAGACAGAGGGAGCGGGGGAAGCAGACTCCCTGCCCAGCAGAGAGCCCAATGTGGGGCTCGATCCCAGGACCCTGAGATCATGACCTGAGCTGAAGGCAGAGGCTTTAACCCACTGAGCCACTCAGGTGCCCCATTGGGTGATCATTTTTGCTGTAAAAAATTTTTTTGATGATCTCTCTAGAAATTTTGAAAAATGTGCATTAAATACAAGCAAGGCAAAGCTCATCTTCTATCTGGCTACTCAGGAGGCCACTACTCCTCATGTTTATTATAGACCCTACTATAATTCTTTTTCCTCTTTTTTTCTCAGTATAGTTTTTGAACAGTGCCATGTGGATAGTACTCTTGTTATCACTTATCTCTTGCTTCACTTGTGAATCAACAATTCTAAGGGGCATAGATGACATAGATAAGTAATAGAAGACGAACTGTAACTTCCCTTGTTCTCTTTCTCTTTTCTCAAGTCTGGACTCCATTCAGTCACAGATGTTACCCCCTATTTCTGTCCCCTCTCTGACCACAGCGAGAATGGAAACAAGCAGAAGAGTGATGACAGGTATAGCCCGAAAGCTAAGGGACCCAGGTGATTCTCAGATCGGACAGTCAGCTCCTAGAGAATCAAGCTCCTTTCCTTCTCCCCCTCCCCTTTTTTCTTTTCCCTTTTTCTGTTGCTCGGAGATCACTTGTTCCCATCTGGGAGTTTGCACAGTCTTTTGAATGACCTGAAAGTCAAGAACTTGACAATAAATTAGTTTTAGTCCTATCATCTTTTTGTGACTGATACCCTAGAGAAGTTTAATGTGAGTCATTCAAGAACTTCGTCCCTGCCTGAACTTAAGTCTTGAGTGCCTGCTTTATCTAAGTTTGAAGGATTTTTTAGGCAGCAACTGATCTTTTGTAGGCAAGCCACTGAACACGGTCACCATCCCTTGTTCTTTTGAATCATTAATCATCTTCCCTCTGAGCTCTGGCAACAGGACTGAATCTTGAGCCATTTGGCCCTTCACAATGCGGGGAAATCCTCCCCGCTGAGGTGAACGCATGAAATATTTGTTGTCTCAGTATAAATCGGAGAATTGGTTTGTTCCTATAACGCACAGATTGTATTCCTTCTGTGTTGCTAAAAGGCACCTTTTGTGTCCATTTATAAAGAGCTCTGATCGGGCTGAAAAATTACTGTGCAGATGACATAAATTAACCTATGAAACTCTTTGGAATTACTCCTGGTACTTAATGTCATTTCCAAATATTTTGAAATACCAAGTGTAGACTCAAGAGAGCTCAGTGGCCGGTTTTTGAGTTTGGATGAATTTTTCTATTTTAGTTTTTCTGGTCACTCTCCATTTTAGAAACGTTCACTCTGCCAAATAGGTTAGCAGTGTGTGCAGAACGACGGCTTAAATAATGTGCGTGTTTGCTGTTGAAGCAGATGCTTCTAAGTAAAGCTGCCTGGATCAAAGAGGGAGAGAGTCCCCATGTAATATCTGTCAGAGACTAATGGGGGCCCTTCAAGTTCTTCTTTGTTTCCTGTCCTAGATTTTAGTTTTCTCTGTTCTAATAAAGGATTTGGATTTGTTCTTTGTTGGTAACACGCTGATAACTTTGTAAAGAAATGTGATTCAGTAATAACTTTGAGTTTCCATGTGGCTACTTATCTAATCTGACATGTATCTCCTTTAAGAAGAGCGTCCATTGTAAAGGTCAACTCACAGGCCAGACATTAATCTTGATTGTCAAGTGCCTCCAATCATTTATGGAGACTAAAGAGTTCTTGATGGCACTCATCTGAGTACTGAGTCTGTTGAATAAAGGACAGTCTTTGGTCTCTTTGGTCTCTTTTGTGTTGCATTTCTTAGCAGGATTCAAAGAATGAAGTTTTCTAACGATGTAATAGCATGATTTATGAAAGTGTTTATTAAGATATAGGTAATATGTTAAAAATTAGCTTTATTTAGCTTGGCCTGAGATGAGCTCTTAGAAACTGATGAAAAGGATGGTTTAAAATTTGCTAAAGCTTTATTTAAAGTCAGGATTTGTGGGTAGAAACAGTTTCTCTAGGGTATCCCATAAGTCCCTTCGATTACATTTCAGAAAGAGTGTCTTTTAGGATGGAATAAAAAAAAAAATCACCGTTCAGTCTTTTAAATCAGGCTTAATTGCAATGACATCAACAGGAGTAACCCTAACCCTAAGCCTAGAGACGGGTGATGTCTTAAGTCCCCCTTTTTACTCTAGTGTGAACAGAAAAAAACCACAAGGTCATTTTGGTTGTTTTATAATTCTAATGAATTTTTTACATGCCAGTTGTATTCTTTTATTTTTGAATTCTTAGGTAAGTAACTCCTGCGCTGGGGGCCAATAAAAAGAGGCTGATTCAGAGACACTTTCTAAAAAAAACTAGCTTTCTCCTCTTTCTCTGTTTAACCTTTTATTATGGAAAACTCCCAACACCTACAAACATGGGGGGAGTATAAACTCCATGAATGGGATCCATTACCCAGCTGTGGGAGCTGTTAACTCTTGGCCCATCTTGTTCCATCTGTCCCTCCAGGCCCCACTCCAGATTATTTTGAAGCCAGTTCTAGACATCATATCATTTCATTAAAGTGAGTTGCTTTTGATAGGGGCAGTTGAAGCCATTTTCCCTCTTGGCATTAGCATAGACGCCAAGGGCTGAATAGAATTTATAAGACAGACTTTGCATTGAAGAGTTTGCCTTTTAAGAAAGGAGCTCATATTTTCACTGGATACTTTCTTCAGGTTTCTCTTGTCTTTCAAATAGGGGTGTATTTGCAAAGTTCTTAAGTTCTTATCTGTTTGGAAATTCCTGTTGCAAGTTCAGGTTTAGTCATCCTGTACTGTTTTGGCTGTGTCTTATCTAACTAGTACTAAAGGGAAGAAAGCATTATTTCACCAGGATTTGGCTTTGAAAAGAGTTAGATATATTCAGTATATTAAGGAAGTGCCCCTTAATGTTGTAATCATATACTGGCTTTTAAAGGTACCTCATAATAGTGGCTCTTAAAAAGTACGAATAAGACACTTAAAGGTGATCTTTTATCCTTGCCAAATAGTGGAACAATTTAATTCATTTTTTTGAGGCAAAATAAAATTTTCTTTCAAGCACCTGAGATCTGCAAGTATTGGTTGACTCATCCTTTATTGTTAAACCTATTAGTTTCCCTGAGCCAGTGTGTTTTCCGCATATGTTGACCTTGCACTTTAAACTGAAATCCTTTTGTCCTTTGATTGAGGCATAAAGTTTTGATTCATCTTGGTCAGTGTGAAAATAGAACTTTAACTTTTTCTGTGATTTCTGAAGAATGTCAAGTGGCTTTAATAATATTAATGATAGTTTCTCAATGTACCCACCCCAAAAGTAGATTCAACAGATTTTAAATAGAATAAACTGTTTGCCTTCTAAAACCGAAGCCAGTTTTGCTCTGTTGATTCTTACAATTGAGTTCTTAAACACAGGTAACTGTGGGGTTCACTTTTATATTTTACATTGTTAAAATTATAGAGTGCTGGTTAACTTGGCCACTTGGGATGCTGGAAATCTTGGACTGAGCTCGATAAAGAATCTAATTTGCAGTGTGATTAAATATACCTCTACTTTTCTTCAGTAGCTAAACAAGAAGTAATTATATTTACATTTTACCTGTTTCGCAGAGATGTTGTTAGAAGTACTATAATTAGATTTTTTTTAATTTGCAAAAATATTTGAGCTGCTTCACAGGTAAGGTGCTATATAAAAGCAAGGTGTTATTAACATCTCATTTTTCTTGGTTTGACGCTAGAAAGATATATTGCTTTTTCTCTTTTGGGGTACAGGTTCTGATACATGTTTTGAAATTTGTTCCCTTAATGTTCTTAGCAGCTGGGATGCTATAAAAACATTCTTGTGTCCTATTTTTAGTACACAGTGATGAGTCTAGATAGAAGGCTGAGTTAATGGCAAGGCAATTGAACTGTGCTAAGTGCTTGCCTGCCTATCTTTTCTGGCCTCTCCACTTCCAGGGTAGAGTTACTGTTTACAGTGACATGTTTTACTCTTTGGGACTGGGAAGTCTGAATCCATTTGCCTGTTGCCTGACTGCCTGGAACTCAAATTTTGTTTTATTTCCCTCTTTCTATTTTGTATCTTAAATTTCAGGATGGATGATCTAACTATTGCCGAGAGGATGAGTGCTGTCTAAACAAATTAGAACAGGATTTTTCACATAGGGGGCATGGGTTAGAGAGTCCTGGAACTAGTAAGTAAGCCTATCTGATCCTAGAGCCGGCTACTAGACCCTCCAGTTTCCCTGGACTCTTATTGTGTGTTTATGGATAAAGTTGTTCTCTTTAGCTAGTCTGGGTTGTTCTGTTTATCAGTGACCGATATAGTTGATTTTTCAACACCATTTGGACAGGCTTCATGTATATTTTACAGAATATTCACTTTCTTTTAACAATAGCTGGTCAATCTTACTCTTAGTTAAGCTTAAAGAATTTTAACTTCAGTAATTACACAATTTCCCACCTTCATTGGGATGGTTATATCCCACTGTTTCCTTTTTAGTAGGAGATCATCTGTGATATATTTAGGTTTTGATGTTTCTAATTTGTAGAACTTGAAGTGTGGGGTGGTAGTTTTTGGGGAACGGGACTGATTCTTTCTCACAGGGTGGTCTTCTTTGTTACATTGTTATGTTGACCAACTCAAAGGGTTAGTAAGAGTTCCAGTGGGAAATGAGTTAGCTTTTAAGAACAAATGAGATGACTTGCTCAGGACAGCATTCCAGATATGTAGATAGGGATAGTTGTCAGTGGCTTATGAAATGTTATTCAGTAGCCCTCATTGTATCAAGCAGCTCGAATTGGCATGCTGTGACTACCACCTTGCTTTTAAAAGGTTCTTTGAAAACAGTGATAACCTACTTTGGTACTGGGTAAATAAACAGGCGAGCCTCTGATGTTAAACTGAACTTGTTTGATTGTAAGGCCAAAGAAATGAAGACTGTTTCTAAGAAGAATCTGTGCTGTGTGCAGATAAAGAACAACTCCTAAGCATTTTTATTGTTGCCCCCAAAATAACATATTTCTAGAATATGATTACCTAGCTTATCTAAAAAAAAAAAAAAAAAAGCCACCTTGCCTATGTAAAGATATTAATTAATGTAAAAAAAGTCATCAGTGTTTTAATTCATACTTTTTTTCTCTCAAAAAGACATATGTTTAAGCATCTGCTTCATTAATTAGACTATATTTTACGTATTTCTGTTAGAACTCCAGATCACTGACTTGAAAATTACATGACTAATATAATCTTGTGAAGTTTAGGAATATAGTAGTTCGTTTCTGTTGAATTCCTTGAAATGTTACTTGGAGTCTAAGTCAACTTTTAAAATTATCATTTTGTGTGTGTGTGTTTTTGCTTTGTTAATCTATTACTTTGGAGAATAGAAATTGGTTCCTGAACATTTGGAGTACTACACTCTAGCAGGAAGCTCCCTGGGGAAAGACTCCTTGTTTAGTTCTGAATCTGAGCAGGTGACCCCTGAAGATAGAAGGGTGATCACATGGAATTCTCTGTGTTTACTTCATTCATTCCAGATCCCATTCATTCACTGGACATTGTTTGTATGCCTTTTATAGAAGCCAAACCACATAACAGATTTAAGAAACAGACAGTAAATAAGCAATTTACATGTATCCAGTTCTAAGCTAAGAGTGGGCAAAAAAAACAAGAGCAGAGATTCAATTAAACCTTTCTAGCGTCCAAATAAGACAAGGGGCTCAAGTTTAGAATGGCCAGAAGAGTTAGCCAGGGCAAGGGAGGACAGAGAGGGAGCATGGGCAGAGATCTGCAAATGGTAGGTAAATTCAATTCTTTTGTTGTAAATAGATACCAATCTGTAGTAGTTGTGCAATAAATAAAATACTCGTGGTTGCTTAATGTTGACATATTAATTTTGGATGTCTTTGCTGGATGTGTTTCTACACACTGTCTAGGCTCAGTTGTTTTCCTTTTTCATTTTTATACTTGTTGATGGGCCGTGTCTACATTTCTCTTGCCAGTTCTGTAATGTGTGCCTGTTTGGGCTGCCAGCTGCCTGCTCCCCAAATCCAGTAGCTTTGTCGCCTCAGGGGGGCAAAGTAATTTGGGAAAGTAAATTGGAAAAGGTAGATCTGGTCCTGACACATTCCTGTGAAATCTTTAAGGAGCTGTCTTGTCCAGGTCTGTCGTGGGACATGCTATTAGTCCTGGCTCCAGCCTTAACCCTTGTCCTTCGGATGAGTGTTCACTCTCAACCTAGGCTGCGATTCTGCAGACGTATCTCCGTTCTCCAGAACCTATCTGCTGACCGGTGACCTTTCTACCACACTCTGTTCATCATTTTCTCTGCTGCCTTTGTACCCTGACCTGTGGTCCGTTGCTGTATGAAGCACGCGATGCCAGAATTATTTACTTCCTCTCTGTTCCTGCTTGAAATTGGAGCTCTTTGAGGCAGGACCTATATCCTTCTGTCCTTGGATTTTTTGATGTTTCTCACAGTAACTGTCATGTAGTAAAGAGTCATTATTTTATTTAAGCGGAGCAGTGTAACTTTTAAACATGAAATTATTGTGCTACATTTACTAATAATTGTGACTGAATAAAAATACATAAGGCACTGTTTTAAGCCTTTTATTTACATTAAAAGTCCTTTAATCTTCCTTACTGTTAAGAGAAAAAATTATTCTGACACTTATTAAAATTGTAAGGAAGACTTTATTCCAGACTGTTGTAATGGAGGAGAGAGATGGGGTTCACCTCTGAACACAGGGACAAGTGAGGGTTTTTAGCCAGGGAGCAGGTTGACGAGGGCCAGTCAAGGGCAAATTACTAAGAAGAGACATCAAGGTGAGGATTCTGGCTAAAGATAGGCCAAGAACTCACCTGTCAAAGTTGGGGATGTGGAAACTGGGTCACGAACCGAGTGTGATCCAGTATTGGGGGAGCAGGGCTCTCATTGAAACTGGCTTAGTAGGATTCTTGCTAAAATCGAGCTAGGCAGACTGAAGACAGGATGGGTGAAAGCCAAGGCCTTGTCAAGAGAAGGAGGGCTTAGAGCAGCTTGATTAAAATGTGGTCAGGGAGAGAGTCTTTGCCATTGTGAGCCTTTTCAATTAGGCACTATTATTACGTGCATTTTACAGTTAAGAATCTAAAACTCAGAAGTAGCCAGAGGAACTCATACAAGGCCCCAAGGCAGTAAGTCCCAGAGCTGGATGCTTCCTGGATGCTTTCCATCTGATGACTTACTTACTTACTTATTTATTAAAAGATTTTATTTATTTGACAGTGAGAAACACAGCGAGAGAGGGAACACAAGCAGAGGGAATGGTAGCGGGAGAAGCAGGCTTCTTGCCGAGCAGGGAGCCTGATGTGGGGCTCAATCCCAGGACCCTGGGATCATGACCTGAGCCGAAGGCAGTCACTTAATAGTCGACTGAGCCACCCAGGCGCCCATATTTATTTATTTACTTATGGGGAGAAGGTCAGAGGGAGAAGCAGACTCCGTGGAGCTGGGAGCCCGATGCGGGACTCGAACCCAGGACTCGGGGATCATGACCTGAGGTGAATGCAGTCACTTAACCAACTGAGCCACCCAGGCGCCCTCCATCTGATGACTTTAAACTGTTGATCATCTTCTGGCCTCTGTGCCCTGCGTGACAGCTCAGTGAATTTTTGCTAACCCATTGTGAGAATCAGTAGAAGTTTGCTTTTCTCTTAGAATAGCTTATGGTCTCTCTGCTGCCGATGCTGTTGTGAAGCCCATCATTTCCACTGGAGCAACACACTCAGCATGTAATACACAATGACATTTAAGGGTGAGCAGCTTTATTAGAATTTCAGCTAGATGGAGTGGCTGTATACATTTTTCTTTTCTGTTTAGCAGAGTAACATTTTTCAGTTAGATTTCTGGATCTTATCTATTGAAATATAGCCACGAAGTTGTGAAAAAATACAAAAATTAGGATTTTAGGTGTTCTGAACATAAAAGATGATTTTAAACATTAATTATTAGTAAGTATTTCCCTCCAAGGCTTGTAAAAAAAATGGGTGAGTTATCCTTAAGCTTTATGAATCAACTGCTTTCGAAATGCTATTAAGCGAAACATGACCATTTTTGTGTGATTTCACTTAGTTGTTTTGTTTTCTTTTTTAAGATTTTTAAAAATTTCTTCATTAGAGAGAGAGAGAGAGAGCCAGTGAGAACATGGCCAAGGGTCAGGGCAGAGGGAGAGGGAGAAGCAGACTCCCCACTGAGCAGGGAGCCCTCCGTGGGGCTTGATCCCAGGACCCCCGACATCTTGACCTCAGATCTCAGCTTAACATACTGAGCCACCTAGCCCCACACTTACAAATTTTAATCCAGCTTTTAATTTTTGGGTATATTTTCTTCTATCAGAGCATTTTTGAAAAAGAACAACATGGTAGACATAATAATGTGTGTAAAGTTCTAAACTTTTTTTTGACGAGCATTTTTAATTGTTTTAATGGTCACGTATTTCATTGTATAGATTTGTTATAACATCATAATTTACCTGTACTGTTAATAATGTTCCTATACTCTCAAACATTTAAGATTATTTCAGTTTTTAATTGTTCAAAATAAAGTCACAGTGAACACCTTTTGGACATGTATCTTTGCATTTTGGACTATTTGCTTAGTGTGGATTCCCAGAAATTGAATTATTGGGTACAGGAGTAAGAATGTTTTTTCCTGCTCTTGATATGTATCTTGTGACATTGCTTTCCAAAGGAGTTGTAACAGTTCACCCCCCTACCAGCAGTGTGAGAGAGGGCTCTCTTTGCTATATGGTTAATAATATTGGAAATCTGCAATAATAATACCTATTTATTTTGAGGCTTTTCTTCCATTTCTTTCTTTTTTTTTTTTTAAGATTTTATTTATTTATTTGACAGAGAGAGAGAGAGATCACAAGTAGTCAGAGAGACAGGCGAGAGAGGGGGAAGCAGGCTCCCTGCTGAGCAGAGAGGCCAATGCGGGGCCTCAATCCCAGGACCCTGAGACCATGACCTGAGCCAAAGGCAGAGGCTTTAACCCACTGAGCCTCTCAGGCGCCCCTTTTTCTCATTTCTTTGTGGTGAATTTCCAGGCTGAGTTGACCTTGAGTAAAGTGGCTCAAATTCTCAAAGTTTCATTAGACAAAAAGTATATAAGATGCATTTAAAAGTTGAGATGTCAAGAAAATAAGAAAAGCTTTGTCAGAGAGGGAATGAAGGGTTAGGTTTTATAATTCATCTAGATGAATGTTATTCATTGAAATACATATTGAATGAATTAACTTTTCTTCCCTGCAGTAACAATAGTTATCTTTTCCAAATCTTTTGAATGTTGTTTGGAATTATAAAGCTTAATAGCTCTACTGGATTTCACAACACTGAAATTAAATACAGTCGACTTTAAGTGCACAAACGTGCCTAAATTGGAGTTCTAGATGAACTGTAATCCACATTTTAAGTATAAAATTGGCTTCTACCAAATTTTTCATATTATAAATAGAAGTTGAACCTTTTTAAAGGGAATATGAAACTGAGAAAATCTGGGATTTTCTTCTTTTGCAGTTTTATTCCAGATCATATTGTATTTGTGATTCTTTCTGACAAAACTTCCAGACGTCCTTTCTGTACTTCAGTGGTACAGCTGGATCTACTTAAAGAAATTAGTGAAATCTTCAGCAAATGATGACCAGGATTTCAGCTTTTCTCAGTTTTCTCAGGCTTAAATGTATTTCAGCGTATCTCAGTCAAGTGAAGTGAAATTAAAGATTTGAATCATGGAAATGTTGCCTTCTAAAACGTTCTGGTTGTCTATTTAGTGTTTTAGTGATGCTAATGTTATTGAGCAGTTTTTTAGTCCTAAAACTTCCTAGTGGTGATAAATCTTATCCTGCATAGAGTCCTAGGTCACCTAGCCGGGTGCAGTTGGTTTTATTAATGATCGAATTGTCCTTTGCTCTCTTTCATGACACTCAGGGACTTTTCATTGATGTTGCAGTAAGGCTTTTTCCCTTGGACTTTGCCCATTCTTTACACATTGGTAAATAAACTTCAGCCCTAGCAGGAGGCAGCTAGCATCTCTGTGTGGATCAGATTAGCAATATGTACCTATGCAGATTTCCTTTATCTCCTGACCGGGCAAACACTCTAAGGGATTAAAACACATCTCCATTGAGTTTTCCACTTGCTGGCATCTGGAGTTAGTTGTGTTGGACTGGAGGGTCTAATTGATATTGCCATCCATTGTGGCACTACATCTGTGAAGATGTCAAAAGATGTGAAATGTTTGCTGGCTTCTCAGTTGTGCTCATTACCAAGGCTTACTTGTAGCCAATTCAGTGTTGATGAATACATTCAAATGAAGAGCAGTTTATAAATACTAGCACCTGGTTTTTTTTTTTTTAAACACAGCATGCATATGTTTCATTTCTTCTTTTACTATGATCTATAAACCCATATTTAATTTATCCAGATGCAGCTGGTGCACTATTTTTGTTGAAGCAGGCTTAAAAATCTGGCAGGAGGCCTTCCTGCTTTCTTGCTCTTTTCAATGTTGCAATGTTATTTTGCACCATTGGCGTTTTCTGGGTGGTTTCTTGACTTTTTCCCTAAAGCTGAAGGCTCTCTCTAAAACTTTTCCTCTGCTTAGCCTTGCACTGTTCCTGCAAGTGAACTGATAATACCAAGGCTTGGTTGCTGGCTGTGTTTAAAGGTGTACAACTTAATTACCTAGAGATAAAGGTAGGAGTAGTAAAGCAGTACACTGTGTTTACTTAAGGCAGGTGTGGTATCAGTTGGTGTGCTGCAGCGTAGAAAAAATAAAATAATGGGAACATTATTTTAATGTTTTCTTTTAAGGGTGCATGTGCCTTGTAATGTGTGGAAGCTAAAGTTTTTATTTGGAAGGAGACTGTATACATCCAGATGACGCAGATGACAACATGTTGTTCTCTCTTGAATTATTGGATTCAATAATTCAAGAGAGATTAACCTGGATTATTGCATTTTTTTTCATGTGGCAAAATAAATGTTTATAATTACCTGTTAAATTTCCTTTTTGGGGCTCACTTATTAATTTCTGTTTGAGAGGGTACTGAAAAGTATGTGAGTTCGAGATAGGTTAAATTTACATAATCTCATGTATTTGGCTGATAATCTTGTAATTCCATGTTTTGTATTTAGAAGAAAAGTTTGATCTGAAATGCTTTTCTCTCACTCCATGATTCTTAACATTATTGTTTGTTGTTTAGTTTTATATTATATGCTTCTTCCAGGAGTTACTTTTTCAGCTTTCAGTACCTTGAAATATATTTTTTTTTAATGATCCTCTTGAAGGTGGAACCTTCTGGAATAAATGAAGTCCCTCACTTATTGAATTGAAGCCTTAGGAATGGTTAGTCTATCTGCAGCTGTGGTACCCTATCTAGAATTTCTTTAGATTTCTCTAGATTTCTTTAAAAAGACAAACTGTGGTTAATGACTTACTTTTCAGAGGTTACTCTGCAGTTAGTGGGTCTAAGGTGGAAATATAGCGTTAAAGAGGGGTCGATTTCCACTTCTCTCTTAAATTCCTTTCTCAAGTCTTTTTGTCTCCTGCCTTTCATTTTTTAACTCTGTAGTAGGTCTTGGTTTTATTACTCCGGGATGAATTCTCTCCCGTTGCCAATATTAACATAAGGATAATTTAGAAGAATAGAGGTTAAAATCTGTTTGTGGAAGCTCTGTAGACTAGCTACTGGGGCATTTCTCTTTGTGGAAAGTAAGCGGGAATAAATGGACAAATAGTCTGAAATGCCAGAGAGTGTTGCCAAGTAATGTGCTGACAGCTGGGCCTGACAGTGATTTCTCACCACTGGTCACTCCTGACCTGTCCCCTTCTCACCTCTGTTCCCTGCCACCACCCCTCCCCCAGCAACACAAATCTGGGATGAATGCCTATTCCCTTTTTAGAGAACAGCTTGAATATTCACTACCGCTTTTCAGACCCGAATGTTGACAGTGTCTCTTTGAACTTAGTAATAAGGTTCTCCTTTTTATCAGGTTCTTTACCTTGCGGGCACAGTCTTAAAATCTTCCTTGGGAAACCGCCGTCCGTCCCTTATGGGTCGTCTTGCGCTACTCAAAACAGCAGCACACGTAGAGGCCACATTTGAGGCCCGTGACTTGAGACATGACAATTTGGCATTGATCAGGTTGGCTATATGTTTGGGATTTGTCAGTTCTTTTGTCCATTTATTGTTTGGCTTTCAGTACCTTCTCTCTGTGTTTCAAAAGGGCTTTGTGTACATCCTGCCTTTATGTGTAATCTTACTGGGCAGCTTCTGCTTTGTGTTCATCGTTTGCTCAAACACTTTTCACAGGAGTGGGATTTGTTGTAAGACTCCCTATAGAACATGGATGTCGGCTCTTCTAGATTACGTTCATTGCAGACCTTTTTTTTAATAAGAGAAAAATTTCCTTTGATTTTTTTTTTTTTCTTTAAGGTTTTCTAAATTTTGAATTTTGGGTGATATAAAAACCTCCAAAAGAAAGAGATGTGGGGATAATAGTTTTTAGTGAATCTTTTTAATTTTTATTATTCTAGATTAGGAATAATGTACATAGAAAACTACCTAAAACCAGATTATTCGTAATTCTCAAATATTAGATAGTATCATAATATGAGTAGAGTATAAGTTACATATTTTTTTATGTTCCTGAGGATATTTTTATACCCTTTAAGGATGTTCAAAGTAGTTATTTTTTCATTCTTTTCTTACATTTTGACATTTTTCCTTCCTTTTCAATATTTCCTTGATGCCAAATTTCTCTTCTGTACCTTTCCATCCTGTAGCACTTTAACCTAAAACTAAACTTTTTGAGCAACTTTCTTTTTTAGAATTTTTCTTTATTTTAATTTTTTTTTAAAGTAATCTCTACACCCACCTTGGGGCTCAAACTCTTGATCCCAAGACCAAGAGTAGGATGCCCCACTGACTGAGTCAGCCAGGTGCCCCCTTTTGAGCAGCTTTCAAACAAAATTAAAAAAAAAAATTCTTTATAAGAAATAAATTTAAAGTTCATTCCCTTAGTACCATGAAAATCTGTTTTGAGTAACTTAGCCTGAATATTGGGAAAGGATTCCTCGAACTGAATGTAGACAGTAGATCTGTTAAAATGCAAGCTAAAAATTTGAAATATGAGAAAGAATAGGTCTCTTGTTTCCTTGCCTCTGTGGCCCCTGATACCTTCCAGCCAGCTTGCCTTTCTCTGGCAGCACAAATGTAGCTCTCCACAATCTGGGACTACTGGAGTATTGTAAATCTAAGGAGATTAGGAGGAGTGCGCCTGATCGACTTAAAAATGTTCCAATATATAAAATAACTTCTCTACCAAGAGTACACACTAAAAAATAGTGAGACCAGGGGCACCTGGGTGCCTCAGTGGGTTAAAGCCTCTGCCTTCAGCTCAGGTCATGATCTCAGGGTCCTGGGATGGAGCCCCACATGGGGCACTCTGCTTAGCAGGGAGCCTGCTTCCCCTCTCTCTGCCTGCCTCTCTGCCTACTTGTGATCTCTCTCTGTGTCAAATAAATAAATAAAATGTGTTCACTATTAAAAAAAAATACTAAGACCAGGTGTTTTTTTGGTTATGAATGAAACCTAGGTAACCTAGGTCAGTGGAGTGTTTGTGGCACCACCTGGGGCCTATGCCTCATCCCTCCCTTGCCCCTTCCTCACCCTGCCCTCACCCCTCCTATAACTTTTCCCTCTTTATGTAAGAGGATTACAAGATTTTTGTGAGGCAATGATCAGTAATTAAGTGAAAAACTGATAATGTATGTTCATAATCTCCTTTTGCTCTTTAGGTTATTAAATCTTAAATTAGCCCTGTTTCAGTAGATTAGAAATTTGCTGATCATTTGAATTACATAGTTGTGAAGATTCCTGTTTCTATGAATGAGTGTCTATTTTAATTGCCTCATTTCATCTCCCATACTTATTTTCATTCATGTCCTTCCCCTCCTTAATTTAAAAAAACGTTATAGAACATTAAAAAAAAAACCCTTAAAATATTTCATATCTTCAGGAAATCTGAAAGAATTGTGTAACATACCTATTTTTAAAGATGTTTCAGATAGTTAAATTATTTAATATAAAGTAGCATTTTAAATTATGCCAGTAATTTGGAGTTTAGAAATTTTATTTCTCAAAAAAATTATTTCTCATGTTAAATGTAGCCTTTTTTAAACTGCTAAATTTAGTATTTGTTAGTACATTTTTGTTGTTTTTTGCACTCGTTTCATATTTTCTGAATAATCTCCCTTTATGATAATAAAACATTGGAAATCAAATAGCAAACCTCTGTCGATATAATTTTCTTTAACGTGTGAAATGACATTTAATAAACACCGTTTTAAGATTGATCTTCCTATTTTATAAATATACATTTATAGAGGTTGCTACTTTAAATATGTCAACATTTGAGATTTTAATGTAAGTACTGAAATTAAGCATCAGTATTTATTCCTTTAGCTTTCAATAATTCTCTTTTCTAAAGCTGAAATGAAGAGAGGTTAAAAACTCTGCTCAAATATATTCTAGCTGTTGGCTTAAACATACTAATATTCATCCAAACTTTTAAAAACTACTTTTAGGGGTGACTAGGTGGCTCAGTCATTAAGCGTCTGCCTTCGGCTCAGGTCATGATCCCAGGGGATCGAGCCCTGCATCGGGCTCCCTGCTCTGCAGAAAGCCTGCTTCTCCCGCTACCATTCCCTCTGCTCATGTTCCCCCTCTCGCTGTGTTTCTCTCTGTCAAATAAATAAAATCTTAAAAAAATAAAATAAAAACTACTTTTACCTATTTCTTGATTGCTCAGTGTTTAGTCTGTGTGTTTTTCTATTTTTTATATGTAAATATAGGAGTGTTTGCCTCACTCTGAAAATTACTGTCTAATTCCAGCAACATGTTTATGGAAGGCTTTAAAATAACTTGGGAAAGGCATATATTATAATGTAAAGTGGGAAAAGGAGGGAACAATTGTATATTTATAGGGAAAGGACTAAAAGGAAATGTAAATTGAGGCTGTTAGTAATGTAGGACAGTACAGGCCATATTTGTCTGCGTAGTGGTCTCCCTCTCGCCTGCCCGAGAAGAGTGCAGATGCCTTACCCCCTTCCTTAGCACAGTGTCCTTGAGCTTTGTGCCCTCCTAAGGCCGACGGTCTGCCTGTTGCTTCCCAGGCAGTGGGCCCGACGACACACCTTGGACAGAAGCACGTCCTTCTCTGCTTTGCCCTAAGTAGGTACTTGCTTTTCTGTTTATTAACTTCACTGAAATCCTATCCTATGGATAGAACTACTGCCTTTGCTCACTTTTCGTTTTCCCTTTCTTTTCCTTTTTTTTTTTTTTTTTTGGTCTTTCTTTCTTTCATTGTGATGCTGCTGCTCTGGGCTTTCTGTTTTTGTTTCTGTGTATAACTTTGGGATTCTGTGTGAGAAACATTTACACTTCAGGAGGCTTTGCTTTTTATATAAGAACTCAAAGCCCCTTGGACTTACATGACAAGATTCTGTCAGATGTATTTTTCCCACTCAGTGTCCCCTGTGCTCTGCTCTGACACTTGAAAAAAAACCAAACAGTAGGTTTCCCTTTCTGCCTCCTTTTTGTTCTCTAGTGCTTTTATTGCTTGGAA
Organism: Procyon lotor; assembly: GCA_028646535.1. NCBI lineage: Eukaryota > Metazoa > Chordata > Mammalia > Carnivora > Procyonidae > Procyon > Procyon lotor. The sequence goes on from CM053603.1 coordinate 176,212,149, forward strand.
CCGTATCCCCTTAATCCCCGCCTCACAGCTCCACCCTGTTCGGTTTACCAGGCTAAGTACTTCATGGTTGTTCCAATAAGTTCATACTCCTGAAGGAATGAGGTTATGATCATGTGCTCTAAAACCAAAACGACTCTCTCTTCTACCACGTAATAATTATATATAAACTCTTGCCTTAGTTTCTACATCTGTAAGATGGGAGAGCAATGTTATCTAATCCATAGAGCTGTCCATCAGATGAAGTTGGCTGATACAGATCAGATGTACTAGTAAGCATTTAACAAAGTTTAAGTTAATAATTACATGTTGCTTGTATCTCTCTCTGTATACATACAGACACAGACACAGATTTTTTTTTTTTTAAGATTTTATTTATTTATTTGACATATAGAGAGAGAGAGATCAGAATTAGGCAGAGAGAGAGGGGGAAGCAGGCTCCCTGCTGAGCAAAGAGCCCGATGCGGGGCTCTATCCCAGGACCCTGAGATCATGACCTGAGCCGAAGGCAGAGGCTTTAACCCACTGAGGCACCCAGGCACCCCCAGACACAGATTTTTGATGTGTATTTTCCATCCCCTATTTAATTGAAAACTCCTTTTTTCCCCCAACTTTATTGAGGTAGTGTATCTTTTGGGTATAAATGTGATGATTTAATAAGCATGTACATTGTGAAGTGATTAACACAGTTGAGCTAATTAAGCACATCCACCCTTCACAGTTAACTGTGTGTGTGTGGAGAGAACACTTAAGATCATTCTCTTAGCAAATTTCAAGTGTAGAAGACAGTGTTATTAAATATAGTTACCATAGTATATATTAGATCCCCAGAGCTTAACTCATTTTATAACTGAAAGTTTCTATCCTTTGACAAATATCTTCTTGTTCCCTCCTTGCAAGCACCATTTTACTTTCTAGTTCTATGAGGTTGGCTTTTTTAGATCCACATATAAGTGAGATTATATGGTATTTGTCTTTCTGTGTCTGGCTTATTTCACTTAGCAAAATGTCCTCTGGATTTATCCATGTTTCAAATAGCAGGATTTCCTCCCTTTTTTAAAGGGCTGGATAATTTTGCATTGTGTGTGTATTACATGCACACACACACACACACACATCTATATACCACATATTCTTTATTTATCCACTGACCAACGTTTGGATTGTTTCCCATATCTTGGTTATTGTGAATAATGCTGCAGTAAGTACGGGAGTTCATATGTCTCTTTGAGATACTGATTTCATTCCTTTGGATATATACTCAGCAGTGGGATTGCTGGATTATAATACTAGTTCTATTTTCACTTTTTTGAGGAGCCTCCATACTGTTTGCCATATGGGTGAACAAATTCACATTTCCTCCCGATAGTGCCCAAAGGTTCCCTTTTCTCCACATCCTTGCTAGCATTTGTTCTTTTTTCTCTTTTTGGTAATAGCTATCCTTTCTCATGTTGGTTGTGTTTTACATTTCCCTGATAATTAGTGAGGTTGAGCATCTTTTCATATGTCTGTTTGCCATCTGTGTATCTTCTGTGGAAAAATGCCTGTTCAGGTCCTTTTCCCGTTTTTTAAATTATTTTTAATTTAAATTAATACAGTATATTAAATTAAAAATATATATAATATAATTTTATATTAAATTAAAAATTAAAATTTTAATTTAATTAATACAGTATATTAATTCAACAACTCTATATATTACTCATTGCCTCCCACAGTAAGTGTAGTTACCGTGTCATCATACAATGTTATTTCAGTATTATTGACTGTATTCCCTATGCTATACTTTTCATCTTCGTGACGTATTTATTTTATAACTAGAAGTTTGTGTCTCTTAAATCCCCTTTCTCTATATTTGTTTATTCATTTGTTTTTTAGATTCTACATGCAGGGAAAGTCATACGGTATTTGTCCTTCTTCGTCTGACTTAGTTCACTTATAATGTCCTTAGTGTCCATCCATGTTATCACAAATGGCAAGATCTCATTCCTTTTTATGGCTGAGTGGTATTTCAGAGAGAGAGAGTGTGTGTGTATGTATGTGTGTGCACACGTGCACCCCATATCTTTATCCATTCATCTGTGGATGGACATTTGGGTTGCTTCTGCATCTTGGCAATTGTAATACTGCTGTAAATACAAGGGTGTGTATATCTTTTGAAATTGGTGTTTTCAGTTTCTCTGGGTCAATACCCAGTAGAGGAATTCAGTTCATCGTGGAATACCAGATCATGTGATATTTCTATTTTTAATTTTTCGTGCCACCTCCTTACTATTTTCTGTAGTGGCTGAACCAATTTATATTCCAACCAACAGTACAAAAGTGTTCCTTTTTATCCACATATTCACCAACACTTGTTGTCTTTTTGATTCCAGTCATTCTGACAGTATAAAGTTATATCTCATTTTTTAAATTTGCATTTCTCTGATGATTCATAATGTTGAACATCTTTTTATATGTCTTTTGGCCATCTTTATATCTTTAGGAAAATGTGTTTTCAGGCGCTCTGTCCATTTTTTAATCAGATTGTTTTTGGTGTTGGTTTGTATAAGTTTTTTTTTTTTTTTAAGATTTTATTTATTTATTTGACAGAGAGAGAGATCACAAGTAGGCAGAGAGGCAGGCAGAGAGGAGGAAGCAGGCTCCTTGCTGAGCAGAGAGCCTGATGTGGGGCTGGATCCCAAGACCCTGGGATCGTGACCTGAACCAAAGGCAGAGGCTTTAACCCACTGAGCCACCCAGGCGCCCCTGTATAAGTTTTTTAATACATTTTGGATATTAACCCCTTATTGGATATGTCATTTTGCTGATATCTTTTCCCACTCAGTAGGTTGCCTATTTGTTTTGTTGGTTTTCTTTGCTGTGTAAAAGCTTTTTATTTTGGTATAGTCCCAACAGTTTACATTTGGTTTTGTTTTTCTTGCCTGAAGAGACACATCTAAAAAAATGTTACTAAGGCTGACACCAAAGAGATTACGGCCCATGTTTTTTTTTAGGAGTTCTGTAGTTTCAGATGTTATGTGTAGGTCTTTAATCCATTTTGAGTATACTTTTGGGTGTGGTGTGAGAAAGTGGTCCAGTTTCATTCTTTTGCCTGTAGCTGTCCAGTTTTCCCAGCACCATTTATTAAAGAGACTGTCTTTTCCCCAGTCTTGCCTCCTTTGTTGTAGATTAATTGACCATATAAGCTTGAGGTTATTTCTGGGCTCTCTGTTTTGTTCTATTGATCTGTGTGTCTGGTTTTTTTTGTCAGTACCATACTGTTTTGATTACTACAGCTTTGTAGTATATCTTAAAATCAGGGATTGTGATACCTCCAGTTTTCTTCTTCTTTCTTAAGATTGCTTTGGCTATTTGGGGACTCTCGTGGTTCCATGCAAATTTTAATATTAATTATTCTAGTTTCTGTGAAATATACTGTTGATATTTTGATGGGAGTTGCACTGAATCTGTAGATTGCTTAATTTTTTTAATTGAGTTACTTGTGTTTTTACTATTGAGTTGTATGAGATAATTGTAGACTTTTTAAAAAAAAGATTTATTTATTTATTAGAGAGTGTATACATGTGTGAGTGGGGCAAGGGGCAGAGTGAGAGAGACTCCTTAAGCAGACTCCCCACTGAATGCAGAGCCTAACACTGGGCTCCATCCCAGGACCCCGAGATCATGACCTGAGGCAAAATCAAGAGTTGGATAGTCAACCAACTGAGCACCCAAGTGCCCTAATTATAAACTACCTTTTTTTTAATTTTTAGATTTTGTATATTTATTTTAGAGAGAGTGCTGGTGAGGAGGGTCAGAGGAAGAGGGAGAAAGAATCCAAAGCAGACTCCAAGCTGGGTACAGAGCCTGATGCAGGGATTGATCCAAGACCTTGAGGCCACGACCTGAGCAAAACCAAGAGTCAGACGCTTAACTGAGCTACTCATGTACCCTGTAAACTTCTTCATAGCAAGGATCATGCTAATAATTCCTCACCTAAGCTAACTCCATAATTTTGGCATAATGTGTAGACCATTGTCTCTTATTCTGGAGTACAGCTTCATGATATCATTTGAATGAGATGAGAATTTAGAAATCAGCTCTTTTAAGACAATCTTGAAATACTTCAATGTGGAGATAAAAATTACTGATACAAGCCTGTTTATGTGTTGGATCAGTAAAGCTTTATGTTGTCCGTCGGAAGAAAAACTTTCTCTGAGTAAGACTTTGGAGAGAGGAAGTCTTTCAAAAGCATAAGGGCTTATTTTCAAGTAAGATCTAAATAGGAATGATTATCTGATCATAAATGAGGAGAATATGAAAATATCAAATATGCTTATGCTAAGACATGACAAAAAAACTACTTTTTCATTTTTCTTAACATTTGAAAATTTGGCTACATCAAGAGAGGATTTATACTCTGGAAATTTGAATGAAAAGGCCTTAATAAAATATATAGCCAAATGCTATTACTTTAGAGGTGAAGGGACTGAAGTTTACATCTCTCACATCATTCTAAATTTGTGTTTTAACTATTTTAGTTTATTTTTATACTTAATGGCAGTGAATGCAGTTTTATTTTTTTTCTGAAAAACCTTTGTAATTTGCCTCTAAGGGTTTATATATTTTCTTCACACAAACCAAATGCTGATTCTGTGAGGCTTCATATCTACTCTTACATTGTGTTCAAATTTTGTATATTTATATTTATAAATATAAATAAATATATATAATATATAATATTTAATATATATAATATATAATTATATTATATATATTATATACTATATTATATATTATATTATATATTATATATAATATTATATATATAAATATTAATATATATAATATATAAATATAAATAAATATAAATATAAATAAATAAAATATATTTAAAGATACTTTGATGTTCATATTTTTTTCACTTAATTTATATTAGGATATATGCAGAATTTGATCTGTGTTTACAGAGATGGCCTACCTTTTAATTGATGGCATTTTTTAAGAATACCTGGTTTTTAAAAACAAAACAAAAATGTTTTTTTTAAGGATTTTATTTATTTATTTGACCAAGAGATCACAAGTAGGCAGAGAGGCAGGCAGAGACGGAGAGGGAAGCAGGCTCCCTGTTGAGCGGAGAGCCCAATGCAGGACTTGATCCCAGGACGCTGAGATCATGACCTGAGGGGAAGGCAGAAGCTTGACGACTGAGCCACCCAGGCGCCCCCAAAACAAAAACTTTTTAAAGATAACTTTTCTCTGTCATCCTTACTAAATAATGTTAAAGATTCATAATCACAATCTTAAATGTGTCACTTAATTATATTAAACATTCTTGCTCAAAAGCCTTATTGTTCATCATTTTTTCTGTCTCTTCCATTAAGCTTTAACATTTATTTATTTATTTATTTATTTGACAGATAGAAAGAGGGAACATAAGAAGGGAGAGTGGGAGAGGGAGAAGCAGGCTTCCTGCGGAGCAGGGAGCCCAATGTGGGGCTGGATCCCAGGACCCTGGGATCAGTGACCTGAGCCGAAGGCAGATGCTTAACGGACTAAGCCACCCAGGCTCCCCTCAATGAAGTTTTTAAATTGAGCTTCAAGTTGCCTTTTTGTTGTTGTTTTAATGATAAAATACTTGTTGGCAGTTATTGGGAATAAGTACTTCTCTCACATGATAGTCCAGCATAGATACTCTAATTTGTATCGAACTGCTGGGATTGAGAACCTCTTGAAATTTATTCATGGGGTTTTCTGTACGTGTGGCTTGTGACTTTTTTCAATTTTATCAAGATATAATTGAACTACACTAAACTGCATATTTTTAAGGTGTGCTGTTTGATCAGTTTTGACATGCATGTACCTTTCCCCAATGTTTCCTTGTGCCTCTTTGTATTTTTGTAATCTGTCCCTTCCTCTACTCCTGTGTCCTGGGCAAGTGCTGATTGGTTATCTGTCACTATAGATTAGTTTATATTTTCTAGAATTTTTACAAATATGGAGTAATATTGTGGCGCCTGGGTGGCTCAGCTGTTAAGCATCTGCCTTCGGCTCACTTCATGATCCCAGGGTCCTGGGATCGAGCCCCGCATTGGGCTCCCTGCTTGGCAGGAAGCCTGCTTTTCCTGCTACCATTCCCTCTGCTTGTGTTCCCTCTCTTGCTGTGTTTCTCTCTGTCAAATAAATAAAATCTTATTTTAATTAAAAAAAAAAAGGAGTAATATTTTATATATATATACACACACACAAACACACACCTGGCTTTTTTGTGTGTAGCATAATAATTTGGTATTCCTGCATGTTAGGGCTTATAGCACCAGTTGGTCCCTTTATATTGCTAGGTAGTATAACAGATACGTCACTCCTTCTTCCTTCATCAGTTGATTGACCTTTGGGTTTATTTCTGGCTCTTAAAAATAAAACTGATATGAATGCTTGTATAGAAATATTTGTGTGGACACAAACTATCATTTCTTTTAGCTAAATACTTAGAGTGGCTAGATCCAATGGGATCTGTACAACTTTTTGCTTCTTTCTTAAGTAGGCTCCACACCCAGCGTGGAGGCCAACACCGCGCCTGAATTCATGGCTCTGAGATCGAGACTCCCAGCTGAGCTCAAGAGTCAGACATTTAACCAACTGAGCCACCTGGGCACCACTATACAACTTTTTAAGAAAAGTATATTTTTCCATGCGGTTGTAGCATCTTACAGTCCTGTCAGCAGTACATGAGAGTCCTGGCTAGTACTTGGCACGGTCAGTCTTTTCCATGTTTGCCATCCCGGTGGAAATATCACTGCAATTTAATTTCCCTAATGGCTCATAATGTTGAGCATCTTTCCATGTATTTATTGGCCATTTCTGTAAGTTAATTTGTGAAGTGTCTGTTCATATCTTTGACCATTTCCTCACTGAGTTGTTTGACTTTTTTTTTTAAGTTAAAAAAATGCTTATTTGGGAATAGCAGAATTGTAGTTCAGGATAAGCAAGCTACGGTGAACCATAGGCAAATATGTCTTATTATTTTTAAGTTATAAGAGTTCCTTATATATTCTGAATATAGTTTCTTTGATGATTATGTTGCAAATGGTTTTTTTTTTCTCCTATTTTATAGCTTCCCTTAAAACTCTTTTTTTTTTTAATTAAAAGATTTTATTTATTTATTTGACAGGGAGAGAGAGATCACAAGTAGGCAGAGGGAGAGGGGGAAGCAGGCTCCCCACTGAGCAGAGAGCCCGATGCGGGGCTTGATCCCAGGACCCTGAGACCATGACCCAAGCCGAGGGCAGAGGCTTTAACTAACTGAGCCACCCAGGCACCCCCTTAAAACTCTTTTTAATGGTACTTTTGAAGAGCTAACTTTTCATTTTGATGAAACCCAACCCCCACCTCTTTTTTGGTAAATAAATCATGCTTATTTGTGTCATAAAAAATTATTGTCTAGCCCAGGGTCATGAAGGTATTCTCCCTTATTTTATTTTTTAAATTTTAATTTAATTTTTTATTTTATTTTTTTGAAGATTTTATTTATTTATCTCACAGAGAGAGGGTGATCACAAGTAGGCAGAGAGGCAGGCGGAGAGAGGGGGAAGCAGGCTCCCGCTGAGCAGAGAGGCCCATGTGGGTCTCCATCCCAGGACCCTGAGATCATGACCTGAGCCGAAGGCAGAGGCTTTAACCCACTGAGCCACCCAGGTGCCCCTCTCCTATCTTTTAGAATTTTAATGTTAAAGTTATGGTTTTAAATTAGTTCAAATTTAAATTTCAAAATTTGACCCATTTTTGAGTTAATTTTTGTGTTAATAAGAAGTTAGGATCGATAATTATTTTCTTTCTTTCCACATGGGTATCGAGTTGATCCATTTCTGTTGGTTGAAAAGCCCTTTTTGCCTCCAGTGATTTGCCTTTGCTACTTTACTAAAAATGAATTCACTAAGCATGTATATTTCTGAACTCCTATTTTCTGCTCCATTGATCTGATATGTCTCCCTTTACACCAGTTCCAAAGGTTTTGATTACTGTTGCTTCATAGTAAATCTTGAAATCAGGTAGGGTAAGTCCTCTAATTTTGTTCTTTTTAAAAACTGCTCTGGTTATTCTAGGTTCTTTGCATTTCCATGTAAATTTAATATGAGCTTATTTAGTTTCTTCTAAAAAACCTGCTGCAGTTTTGATTAGAATTGCATTGAATACACATATCCATTTGGAGAGAATTGCAATTTTCATAATATTGAATTTTCCAGTCCATGAACTTAGTATATCTCTCCATTACGTAGGTCTTCTTTAATTTCCACCCCCTTTCCCCCAGTATTTTGTAGTGTTCAATGTAGAGGCCTGGGATGTCTTTGTTTTGTTTTGTTTTTTAAGTAAACTGTATGCCCAATGTGGGGCTTGAATTCAGGACCTTGAGATCAAGAGTTGCAAGCTTTACTGAATGAGCCAGCCAGGCACCCCTGGATGTCTTTTGTTAAATTTATACCTAGGACTTTTACAATTTTTTGGCACTGCTGTAAATGGGACTGTTTGGTCTAATTTCACTGTCCAGTTATTTGTTTCCAATATATGATAATTCAGTTGATTTTTAATATGTTACTGATCTTTTATCTTGCAATTTTGCTACATCACTTTGCAAAACCAGAATTTGGTAAATTTACTTATTATATTTAGTAGATTCCTTGGGGTTTTCTGTAAGTAAGGAGAGTTTCATTTTGTTCTTTTCCAGTCTTTTAGCTATTATTTAGCTGTTTTTCTTACCTTATTTCAATGGCCAGAACCTCCAGAACAATGTTGAATAAGAGTGGTAAGAGCAGGTTTTCCTGCCTTCTTTCTATCTCATGCAGAGAAATTCAGTCTTTTTTTTTAAGACTTTATTTATTTACTTGACACAGAGAGAAAGTAGGGGGAGGAAGCAGGCTCTCTGCTGAGCAGGGAGCCGGATGTGGAGCTCCATCCCAGGACCTTAGGATCATGACTTGAGCCAAAGGCAGATGCTTAACTGACTGAGCCACTCAGGTGCCCCAAAGGGAGAAATTCAGTCTTAAACCATTAACTATGATGTTAGCTGTAGGTTTTCATAGATGCTCTGTATCTGAGGAAGTTTCCTACTAATCCTGGTTATTTGTGAATTTTTATCATTATTGGGTTTGAGTTTTTGTCAAAAGCTCCCCCTTATTTATTGAAATGATCATATTGGGGTTTCTTGCTTTATTCTTTTGATATGGTAAATTACATTAACTGATTATCAAATAGTAAACAAATCTTGCATTTCTGGGATAAACCCTACTTGGTCATGTTTTATTATCCTTTTTGTATAGTATTAAGATTAAATTTTTAGTATCTCTGAAAGATGTTGGCATCTATATTCCTTAGGATCTTGTCTTGTAATTTTTTTGGGGAAATATCTGTCAGTTTATTAGCGTTATTCTGGCTTCAAAACATGAATTGGGCACTGATCCCTCTGTTGTTTGAAAAAGTTTGCATAGATTTTGTATTATTTTTTTCCTTGAATGTTTGATAGAATTCGCCAGTGAAGCCATCTGAGAATGCAGTTTTCTTCTTTGTGAAGGGTTCTATTAATAAAATCAGTTCCCTTAATAAGCATGGGAATACATGGATATTCTATTTCTCCCTGAATCAATTTTAGTAAGTTTTATTTTTCAAGAGGTTTGTTCATCCACATTGTCAAATTTGTTGGCATAAAGTTGTTTTTAGTATTTATTACCATTTTAATGTGTTTAGGTTTAATGGTAATTCTGATCTGATTTGTGTTCTCTCTCTCTTTTAATCAGTCTCAGAAAGGGCTTGTCTTTTTTTTTTTAATTTTATTTATTTTGTGGCACCTGGGTGGCTCAGATGGCTAAGCTTCTGCCTTCAGTTTAGGTCATGATCTCCAGGTCCTGGGATTGAGCCCCATGTTGGGCTCCTAGTGCAGAGGGGAGTCTGCTTCTCCCTCTCCCTCTGCCTCTACCCCTGCTTGTGATCTCTGTCTGTTTCTCTCTCTCTCCCAAATGAATAAATAAAATCTAAAAAAAAAAAAAAAAAAAGATTTTATTTATTTATTTTTTGAGAGAGAGAGCGCGAGAGCGAACACAAACGGGGAGGGGCAGCAGGAGAGGGAGAAGCAGACTCCCCGCTGAGCAGGGAGCCTGAAGTGTGGCCTGATCTCAGGGCCCTGAGATCATGACCTGAGCTGAAGGCAGACACTTAACTGACTGAGCCACCCAGGCTCCCTGCCAGGGCTTGTCATTTTTCTTTCAAGGAACCAGATTTTGGTTTTATAGCTTTTTTCCCTCAGCTATTATCTTCTTCAGTATTTAGACCATTAAAATTTCATGTAGTTATTGGTATGTTAGAATTAGATCTGCCATTTTTTTGTTTTGTTTGTCCTCTTTTTTTATTCTTCTCTTTTCCTGCCTTTTTAAAATTGAGTAATTTTTAACATTGTTTTCATTCATCTATTGACTTTGTCACTATACTCGTTTTTTATTTTTATTTTTCTAAGTAGTCGCTCCAGGAATTAAATGTATTTACCTAACTTCCATAGTCTGCTTACAGGTAATATTATATTACTTATACTACTTCAAATAAAATGCAGAAGGCTTGCAACCATGTAAGTCCCTTACTCTTATGGCACAGACCTTTATATTAAGGTTGTCATAGGCATTACATTTATATACATTGAAAGCCCTACTGGACAGTCTTATAATATTTGCTTTCAACAGTCTATATATCTTAAGGAGATTTATAGGAAAAATATAATTTTATATTTTATATTTACCCAGATATATACCATTTCGTTTCTCTTCCTTCATTCTTGAAGGTCTAAGTTTCTCTCTAAAATTTCCATTTGATTCTTTTTAAACTAGTATTTTCTTCTCTGCTGAGACCTTGTGTATTTTCAGTCCTTTCATTTGTGTTTACTGTTACCTCATGGAACATAGGGATAATGGCTGCCCCCAAAAGTCTTTATGATAATTTCAGTGTTTGTATCATCAAGGATTTAGGATCTGTTGATTACAGGCTTTCCTTTTTTTGAGAATTTGTGAGATTTTCCTAGTTGTTTGTATGTCGAGTAATTTTGGATTATATCCTGGATATTGTGAATTTCATGTCTGGTTCTGTGCGTTGGGTTAACCCCCCACACAATGCCGGTGTTTGTTTTAGCAGGTCTTCATCCTGATTAGGTTCAAACTACAAGTTCTATGTGCTCTCTGCACATAGAGGTTCCATTGTGAGATCAGTTTTCAAGACTTTTGCTGTGCTACTTTTGTTTTGTCCTACAGTTCAGGTGTGAGCCTGAGTCTTGTGGGAGTTCATTTATAGAATTACATGATCCTTACACTTTCCTGCTCATAGAGGCCATTTTTATTAGTTCCTCTGGTGAGAAAGAATGGGTTTCTATCAGAGTTTTAACTCTTTGCTTCTCTGCTTCACTCCACATCTGGGCCCACCCTCTGGGGCAGATCTGCAAGAGAAAAGTGAAAAAAAATGGGGGGAGCTTTTGATGCTCTTCTAAAATCTGTCTACTTTTCTTTCTTACTGTCCTCAGGGAGTTGCTTTTGAAAGTTTTTGCCCAGTTTTTAGTTTTAAGTGGGACAGAGGGCCTGTAGCCAGCAAGTGGGCATATACTGTTTTAGCCAAACTAGAACTCTGGTTTTTGACATTTAGAAATCTTGGATAATTGGATAATCTTAGATAATCTTGGGGTTTTTTTAATAAATTAGTTTATTTTTTCAAATTATAGTAATACCAATGAATATATATAGAATAAGAACAAAATACTTTGAACCAAGATGTTATCACCATGGTTTATCTGTGTAGCATAGAACTGAAAAGAAGGTGGGATTCCAAGATTTGGTCCATTTGCTTCATCTGTGTGTTACTACCTTTGGGGTTCCCTAGGAACTGAGCAGAACCTATTCGTGAATGGCATTTGAAGTTCCCGTGGTGAAAAGAAATGTATGTGGAACTATTCTGATCTTATCCTTAAACCAGCATTTGGACTTTTATGTTAATAAGTCTGGAAGGTACATCATCTTCATACCTCAAAGTGGCTTAGTTTTGGGGCACCTGGGTGGCTTAGTCAGTTAAGTGTCTGCTTGCGGCTCAGGTCATGATCCCAGAGTCCAGGGATCAAGCCCTGCATCAGGCTCCCTGCTTGGGGGAAAGCCTGCTTCTCCCTCTCCCACTCCCTCTGCTTGCGTTACCTCTCTCACTGTGTCTCTGTTAAATAAATGAACAAAATCTTAAAAAAAAAAAAAAAAGTGGCTTAGCTTTTATTAGGTCCATTCCTTACCAATATCCAGCTGAGACTAGTAACAATTAAGGAAAAGAGGAGGAAAGAGAAGGGCATTAGTTCGTAAGTGTGGGGCATACTGTTCATAAGGCTGGGTTACAGTGCATTTCCTGGTCACTAATGGATGTGAGATTAAAGGGAAGCAGAGAGAGAGGTTAGAAGGGTCAGGACAAATTTTGTCTAACATTGCTCATATTACGTGATATGCTATTGCTCATAATAGGTGAACACTTTTGCGGAAGTGGTTCACAGAGGGTGGGGAATTATTTCCTGAATTCTAGGAAGGATGATGATCTGCAAATACTCTCAAATACTTTGCAAGGAGCTGTTGATGATTACAGTGTGCTTGGGACCATAGGAGTTGTTTCACTTTGCCAGACTGTGACTCTCTCGAAATAGCTGTAAAATATTTAAAGTGAGGTATATAATTATTTTATCTACAGAAAAGTGACAATAGTCTGTCCTTTGGTTGTTATAGTTTAGTATTGATGATGCTAATTTCATAACCCGAATTGAGGAATATCTGATCTTTCTCTGTGGAATGGCTTTAATAAAAGGAATTATTTGTTCTTTGAAGGTTAGTTCAAACACACCCTTAAAATTATTTTTTCTTGGGACCTTTTAACTGTTACATCTTTATATTTCTGTTTATTTTTTGGTCTGTTAAATGTATTATACTTTTTTAAAAGATCATTGTGGAAATTTATAGTAAGGTAGAAATACATTTTCTCTCGATTCTGTGTTGTATAGAATTATGCATAACATTTTTTTTTTAAAGATCTTATTTATTTTTTTGACAGAGAGAGAGAGAGATCACCAGTAGGCAGAGAGAGAGAGGGGGAAGCAGGCTCCTCGCTGAGCAGAGAGCCTGATGCAGGGCTCGATCCCAGGACCCCGAGATCATGACCTGAGCCGAAGGCAGAGGCTTTAACCCACTGAGCCACCACCCAGGCGCCCCGCATAACGTTTTCTTAAGCAAAAATTCTGAAGAAAGTATGAGCAAATTGGACCTAGGTATGTCATAAAAGAGTAACATGCATATTTGAGTTGGGTTTATTACATAAATTCTAGGATAATTTGTATTAGGAACTATATCACTATAATTTAGTCTTCTACTTAAAAAAGAAATACATGGTCATCTTATTAAATACTCAAAAAAAGAGCCTCTGAACAAATTTAGCGGCCATTTCTAATGAAAATTTCAAGTCAAATAAAAATGATAGGAAGCTGCCTACATGTGGTAAAAGGTATTTACCAAAACACAACAGCACACGTAACTATTCAGAACCTATTTCATTGGTTATGGAATGCCAAAATCATCACCATGACAGTCAGGGGCAATATAAAAGTTCCTGCTGTCCCAGCTATTACTGTAGCTTAGCTTTTTGGTGTGGGCACATGATATGAGCTTAAATTCTTTTATTCCCAGAGGATGTAGATCTAGAAAACCAGGAAGATTTATCCGAGAGACTCAGCACCAGTCAGAAAATATGGTAAAATGGCAGGGTACCAAGAAGATCAATAAATCGATTACTTTTCTTTATTTTTCAGTAAATAGTAAAGAAGGAAAGTAGAACAGAACAGAATGTTTTCTCATGTTATATATATGAAATATTTGCCTTACTGTGGTTTTAAAAATAAGGGCTTACTGCTTTTGTAAAGCTCAACAAAAAACAGTTTAAAGAGCTCTGTCAGTTTAAAGAGCATTATGAGGATTAAGTGAGATGAAACACGTTAACATTTTCTGGAAAATTATCAGGGCGCCCGGGTGGCTTAGTCAATTGAGCATCTGACTCTTGATTTTGGCTCAGGTTGTGATCTCAGAAGCCTGGGATCGAGCCCTGCATCCGGCTCCACATTCAGCGGGGAGTCTGCTTGTCCCTCCTCCTCTGTTCCTCCTCCCACTCTCTTTCTCTCTCTCAAGTAAATAAATAAAGTCTTTAAAAATTGTTTTTGGAAAATTATCAAGCTTCCCTACACAATGTGTTGAGTGAGAAAGAGTGGAAGAAGAGAATAGCAGTCATAGTTTCGAAAGATAACTGGCAGGAAGAAGTAGCCTGCTTCAGAACTAGAACCAGAGACCCCCCCTCCCCCGCCCCCACACTTAAATATGGCGGCTTGACCACGTGTGTTTTCTCTTCGTCTTCCATAAAGTCTGCAGTGGTCACCCAGGAAGCATACAGATGTTAACTCACAGGGAGAAAGATAAAAGTGGAAAAGATAGTAAGCAAAAGTTTTTAAGAATTTTCTAGAACCAGAGAGTGACGGGAATGGTAACTGAGTTCAGAGCAAGGTGCAACCTAGTGCCTACCGAGGGCTGATAAAGATGGAGGACAAGTCAGCTGGCCCCAGGAATGTCCTGACAGGCTTCGGAGTGTTTGGTAGCTTCCAAAGGCAAGAGGTCAGTTCTACAGCTGAAATGGGAGTTCTTTAAAAATCTGTATCCAGATCTTTTGGACTGGCTTCTCCTGCCTCCCTAGCAGAGAGGTGGCTTCTTCAGCCCCGTGTTTTCTAGACCCAGAGAGGCTGCTGACCAGAAGGGTGAAGCTTGGGGCTGAAGATAAAGGGCGTATGTGCTAGCGTACACATGGAAGTGTAGCCCCTTCACGTCTTCCTTTCTTTTCTGCTCCTCCCCGAAAGCCAGCACCCTCCCTGTACCCTTCTGTCTGGCAAAACTGAATGACTTCTGCTAAGAGACCTGTGCATACTGACGTCTGGGGGTCTCTCAGTGAAATGTGACTGGGCACGTCTGAGCATCGTAAGCAGAAGCTCATCTGTCGGCAGACCTGGTTCCCAGACCCATTTTTTTAGTGCCTTACTCTTAAATATGAAGGAGCAGCCAGGGATCACCAGATAGAGGAGGAAAGCCTCAAAAGGAGAGACCCAAGGCAAATAGCCAACAAACAAAAAAGGAATCAAGTATAAGAAACAGAAGTCAGGAGAGGACCAAGACAAGATGGTGGAGGTGTAGGAGGCACAGAGAGCACTGGGATCCAGAAAGAGGCTGAAAACCACTGTAAAAGCCGGCAAACACAACA
>CM053603.1:176227960-176274358 GCA_028646535.1 Procyon lotor
AGATCATGACCTGAGCTGAAATCAAGAGTCTGGTGCTTAACTGACTGTTAAGCAACTTAGCCACCCAGGTGCCCCCGAATTGATCTAATCTTATTAAAGGAAATATTTGTAAATTTGAACAGCTAGACCTACTATTATCTTTGGTGGGCTGTTTAATGCAGTTGCAGCTTGAATCCCAGTAGGGTTGTTTGTAGAATAGATCGATGATCTTAAAATTCATAGGGAAGAAAACAAACATCTGTGAATAGCCAAACAAAATTTAAGAAGTCTTTCTTTCTTTCTTTCTTTCTTTCTTTCTTTCTTTCTTTCTTTCTTTCTTTCTTTCTTTCTTTCTTTCTTCCTTCCTTCCTTCCTTCCTTCCTTCCTTCCTTCCTTCCTTCCTTCCTTCCTTCCTTCCTTCCTTCCTTCCTTCCTTTTTTTTAAGATTTTATTTATTTGAGAGAGAGTGAGTGAGTAGAGAGTGAATGGGGGGAGGAGCAGAGGGAGAAGGACAAGCAGACTCCATGCTGAGCAGAAAGCCCAAGGTGGCGCGTGATTGCACGACCCCGAGATCATGACCTGAGCCAAAATCCAGAGTCTGACGCTTAACCCACTGAGCCACCCAGGCGCCCCAAGAAAACTCTTGCCAAATACCAGACCATACCACGGAGCCTGTATGATTAGATTGCTGTTGTATTGAACTGGAAATTGTTAATCCAGAAATAGATGTCACTTCTTATGAACATTTAATATACAGCAAAAATATTTTTTAGTTCTGTGAGAAGAGGCTGGGTTAGTTCATAAAAGTTGTATTATATTAGTTTCAAGTGTGTAATAGTGCCTGACTTTTATGAGTCCGTTTTCATTTGGTTTTGTTTGTTCATTTTGTTTTTCGGAGTCCACATGTAAGTGAAATCATATGATATAAAAATGTAGAATTTCTTCCAGTAAATATATGCACAGACCAATGATAAATTTTAAAAACCCAGCAATTGACAGATAAACAGCAACGATGTAACAACCGACAACTGACAAGAAAAAGACACGTAGTCCATCAGAAAACTTATTAGCAAAGGATGTGAATGAGAAGTTCATGTACGAATTCAGGTGACCAAGATCCGTCTGCAGAATAAGGCTCAGGTTCTCTGTGGGTGAGTGGAATTCGGACTCCACTGGTGGGGTTTGCTCAAGGGGATCACAGACTGCAGGAGAGCTGAGGTCTGCTCCCACCAGAGGCACAAACGTGGCATAGCTGTCTCCCACTTGATGACTTTCTCTTACTTTTTTTTTTTTTAAGATTTTATTTATTAAGTTGACAGGGAGAGAGCACAAGCAGGGGGAGCAGCCGGCAGAGGCAGAGGGAGAGGGAGAAGCAGGCTTCCCACTGAGCAGGGAGCCCAAGGCAGGGCTCCATCTCAGGACCCTGAGATCATGGCCTGAGCGGAAGGCAAACAGTTCACCAACTGAGCCACCCTGACATGCCTTTCTCTTACTTTCTAAAAGAATAGTGTTAACTCTTACAACTTTGAGAGATTTTTTAATCTTCATTGTATGCCATGCTTTTCATTGTGTTTTATGTTTTCATTCCTTGAGTTAACTCCAGCAATATAGTATAATTTTCTGTGAAACTTAATTGTCTTTTTTTGGACACTACCTAGATGTGGCTCATTTAAAAAATGGCTAGTCATGGTAATTTAATTGGGAGCAGCTGGTCTTATCATTTGTTGTTTCAAGTATAGTCGATCGGTTTAAAAAAATAAATCATCTTAACATTTTTAATATCTACAATAAAAGAAATGAAATCTAGCAAGAGAGCATGAACAGGAAGGAGAGGGAGAAGCAGGCTTCCTGCTGAGCGGGGAGCCCAGTGTGACCCTTGATATTAGGACCCTGGGATCAGAACCTGAGCCAAAGGCAGACACTTACCTGACTGAGCCACCCAGGCGCCCCAAGGGATGAACATTTTTCACGCAAAAGAGTTGAAAAATGAAACAAGATGAAACCAGAGAGGGAGACACACCATAAGAGACTCTTAATCTTAGGAAACAAACTGAGGGCAGCTGGAGGGGACTGTGGGTGGGGGAATGGAGTGGCTGGGTGAGGGACACTGGGGAGGGAATGTGTTGTGGTGGGCGCTGGGTGTTGTGTAAGACTGCTGATCACAGACCTGTACCCCTGAAACTAATAATACGTTTTATGTTAATCAAAAAAATTTCTTAAATTTAAAAAATTTACAAAGAGGTTAATTGTGAATATGCACAGTTGTGGTTTGCATAAAGTCATTTCCATTTGCAAAAACCTTTTTTGCTTATTAAGTTTCTTTGAGAGAATATGCATTAAAGCTCACTGCACCTGAAACTAACATAACATTGTCAAGTCTACTTCAATTAAAAAAGAAAAGAAAAGAAAAAAGAAAGATGAAAACCTGGGAAGGAAAACACTCACTGCAAGTTACACTTGACCATTTCTGTCTGAGTACCGTTTTTAATGTGTAAGCTCATTTGATTAATTTTCACAGTTTTAAAGGTAGTAGAACTAGATGGTAGCATAGTCTCCATGGTGAGGCTCATAGAACCCCACAGAAGAGTTGGTGCCTTCTAGCTAAGTATCTACAGAAATAAACTCTTCTTTTCGGAACTTTTTCCTCCAGCAGCTTTTTAGGGGAAATGTGGGGCTTGAACTCATGGCCCTGAGCCAGGCAGGTGCCCTTTCCCCTAACATGTTTATTATGACATAATTCACACAAAATTCACCCTTTTAAATGTATAACACACTGGTTTTTAGTGTGTTCACAGAGTCGTGCAATCATAGCCATTGTCCAATTCTGGAACATGTTCCCCACCTCAAAAAAAATCCCATTTTATATCCAAAGTACATATCCTGGCATCCAGATTGAAAATTACCTCCTGTACCCTATAAGTAAAGCATAACACGATGGAAAGTATTTTACTTTTATACAAAAGTAAATAAATACCTTGCCGGTATCCCCAGGTTATTCCCTGTAGCTTGGCAAACAAGTTTGGTTCGGTTTGGTCTGGTTGGTTTTCTTCTCTTTTGTTTGCCCCAGGATGAAGGGAGCAGACTAGTGTGGGTAGGAAGGGTGGTTTAGGAAAGGTTCTTTTATGGTCACAGTCATTCTTCACCCTTAATGTTGGTTTGCAGGGCTCTCGCTGATATGAACAATGATGGACGAATGGATCAAGTGGAGTTTTCCATAGCTATGAAACTCATCAAACTCAAGCTGCAAGGATATCAACTCCCTTCCGCACTTCCCCCCGTCATGAAACAGCAACCCGTTGCTATTTCTAGCACACCAGCCTTTGGTAAGTCTGAAATGGACTTGATTCCTATATTTTATTGTAGATCTTAAAAATATTTTTCCCTCTTTTCCCCTTTTCTGTTTGTAGCCTTGGGATATTCTAGGAGGCAATTCTGTCCGAGAAATGACGGTCCTGATCCTCTGCAGGCAGATAAGGCTGGGGGAGAAGGCCATGTTCACATTCGAACCCTACCATGTGTTAGAGAACAAAAGTTCACCTGCATAAATTCGGAGTTGTAATTGGCTTTATTAAGCACTTCCTGAATCGGGCAGCATCCCATAGAGCAAGTAGAGGGGAGCTCAGAACAGTTGTCTGAAATGGAAGGTTTTTACAGGAAGGAGGGTGAGGCAAGAAAGTTGTTAGCAAAAGAAAAGGAAGGATTGTACCTGGCTAGACCACTTTCCCTGGAGGGGAAGGCCAGGGGGTCTTATTAGGTCAATTAACCTCATCTTTGGGGGATGGAGAGGGCCCATGGGACAGATGACCTCACTGGTGCTGATCCGAAAATTCCTGACTGCCTGCCTAAGGCAGTCTTGCTGGGAGAGGTTGACTCCGCCATTAGTGTGGGGACTAAGTCCCAGGTTTGGGTACTTGGCCTGAGTGACACCATTTGGGTCCTGTGGTTTTCTTTTTAACAGATGCTAGTAATCGAAATGAAAGCAAAGGTCCAGACTGTCAGGGTAAAAGGAATACACTTGCAGTCTGCTACTGCATCTTCTGATTTTTCATCGCCCTTACTGCCTCCTTGACCCATGACAATGCCACATGCTTACTTTTGGCTTTTGGTTTCCATAACCTCTTTGTTTTCCCCTGTGCATAACCAACTCCTTTGGGTAGTGGTATCTAGCAATATATTTCTAAATTCATAGTATTGAGACAACTGGCCGATTAAATTCTTCCTTGGAACAAAATGAAGGAGAACAAAATAAATGATATCGCAGCTAAAAACACAGCTCCATAAAAAGATACGTTTTAGCCAGCTATTTTCTTAAAAACTAATCAGGAATTAATTGACTAAGATTACCAAGAGTTCTGATTTCTTCTCTGTTCTCACCCTAGACTTTAATGATTTAGGTTGGTTTAAAGATTACACTAATCAGATCTAATATCTGATTCCAGAGAAAGTTCTTAGACAGTTCTAACAAAACACAGAAGTTGTGACTAGTTTCGCTTTCTTCCTCCTGATAGATCTGATGACAGGTGATACGTGAAGTGGGGTTGGGAGAGGGGAGTCAATAGTAACGCGGATTGTCTCTGATACAATTAATGATAAACTGAGATAAAGAAATGCTGTGGTTTTACTTAATAGATTTACTATTAAAAATGAACTATGCATTGGGGCACCTGGGTGGCTCAGTGGGTTAAAGCCACTGAGTCTTCGACTCAGGTCATGATCTCGGGGTCCTGGGATTGAGCCCTGTATCGGGCTCTCTGCTCAGCAGGGAGCCTGCTTCCCCCTCTCTCTCTGCCTGCCTCTCTGCCTACTTGTGATCTCTCTCTCTCTGTCAAATAAATGGATAAAATCTTTTTTTTTTTCTATAAATGGATAAAATCTTAAAAAAAAAAAATCAACAATTATGCATTGCCTTTATTTTGGTGATGTTTAGCTACAAGACTTGTGGTCATAAGGGAAAGGGTGAAGGTTTGGGGTCAGGCAAGGATCGTGGTGATCCAAGAGAAAAAAAGAAAAACTCAGGAAATCACGCATGAGCAAAAGCTAGGAAGAGCGCAGGTGAAGAGCACACACAGTCCACTCCACGTGACCAGGGCCCTTGTTGGCCTTGTCCATTGTGTGTTCACAGCCCTTAGCCAGCCTATTTAAGTGGAAGTGGCTCTGAATTCCCTGAAGGTCCCCATAGCCAACCTTTGGTCAGGACCCATGGGTTAAAATGGCTAAAGGGTATTTGGTTTTCTTTTGGCTTCCCTTCCGGTGCTGCAAGAAGATACCTCAGGGGGGACAGAGAGTCAAATAACCCGAGGCATCCCATTTCCTCTTTTTCCCTCAAACCTGGGGGGGTCAGTGATTCTTCCTCGAACATTTAATATGTCTTCTCTTATTCCATTCTGCAGCAGGACTTTCAACTCTAGAGTCACTGCTGCTTTATTTCCATGAGGTTGTGGCCTCTCCTACCCAAGGGGTTTACTGCCACTTAAGTGAGCTGCCCCTGCTTCCAAGGGAGCCTGGGATTTCTGAGTCGCCATTCTGCTAGTCAGTCCTGAGCTGCTCCCCGAGGCTTCTCCACTGCCGTTCCTCCCCCTCCTTTTCATCTCATCAGCATCCTCAGTAAATTATTTTCAAGAGGCGAATCACCAGGGAATAGCAGAACATGAGAGAAGTTAAAAGTACGTTGTGTCCTAACCAGGTTTGCTTAGCTTTGCTCAAACATCTGACCTTTGCTAGTATTTCTAGTTCTACCTCTCAGCTCAACCCAAGATAACTTTGGTGTTTTTTTGTTTTGTTTTGGTTTGGTTTGGTTTGGTTTTTTTTACACTTCTTATGGGAGAAGAAAGTCTTTTGGTACTGGGATCATTATTTTCTAGTTAACAGTAAAAATTACCTGACTAGGCTTTTCCTGGCCCTTTTACATATTATACCTTCATGTATCTATTTTATTTGGTCACAATAAGAACTCTAAAATCCACATTAATTACTAGCCCTGTAACATGAATTCCTGTTACGTGAATGAGAGAACCGAGATTCCAAGAAGGTGTGCAGTTGGCTTAAGACCATATTCCTAAAAAGGGAGGTTGAGCCTGTCCAGACATAGTTTTTCACAGGCTCTTGATTTCCTTACCACCGTCTCTCTTCCCACCTTCATTCTCCCCAAACCATACGGGTGGCACAGAGCGTCACTGTTCCACAGTTCCTGGTCTGCATGGGCACTGAGGCACGTGTTAACACGTGGACTTAAGGCTAGCTGCCGGTTGAGCAACTGTTTTGTTCAGCTCTCCTGCTAAGGAGAGGGAAAGGGGATGTAGTGAGTGGTACTGTGACTTGCCTAAGGCCGCCAGCTGTATTCCAGGAACTTCTGTGAGTGGCCTGGTATCTTCTTCCTTCAGTGGAGGAAGGAATATTACACACAGAATAATCCCCTTTTGATTATATATCCAACTGTTTCAGGAGGACTTTGTCTTTTGTTTAATTTTTTTTTTTTTT
This sequence comes from Procyon lotor, assembly GCA_028646535.1. Lineage (NCBI taxonomy): Eukaryota > Metazoa > Chordata > Mammalia > Carnivora > Procyonidae > Procyon > Procyon lotor. The sequence continues at coordinate 176,234,417 of CM053603.1, forward strand.
GCCAGATCCCATGGTTTTATTAGATTAAACCATCACTTTAATTTTTATTATTTATTTTTTAATTATTTATTTTTAATTATTTATTAATTATTTTTTTATTATTATAAAATTATTTTTTATTATTAATTTTTTGAGGAGGGGCAAAGGGAGATAGAAGGAGAAACTTAAGCAGGCTCTGTGCCCTGTGTGGAGTCTCCCACAGGGCCCAGTCTTACAACCCTGAGATCATAACCTGAGTCAAAATTAAGAGTCTGACTCTTAACCAACTGAGCCACCCAGGCGCCGCAGATTAAACCATTATTTTTAAACCCCAACTGTGTGTCCCAGTCGCTGGGAACAGGCTGGTAAGCAAGGCATCATGGGTCTTGCTACTGTGAAGCTTCTCGTTAAGTTGGGGAGAGTAAAGAAGTAGATGAACAGTTTCAGGGCAAGATAAGGGCAATCAATTCTGTAAACCGGTAATATGATAGAGGTACTGATGGGGGAAAGTGATCAGGGCAGAATTCTCTTTGGAGAGATGACTTTGAGCTGACCTAGAGATGAGAGCCCTGTGAAGAACCGAGGGGAGAAACCTTCCAGGCAAATGGAGCGGCAATTAACAAAGGTCCTAAGGCAGAAATGAAGTTGGTATGTGCAAGAAACAAAAATGAGAGCTATGGGAGCTGAGGTATTGGTAGACCTTAAGGGCAAGGAGGTAGGGCAGGAGCCAGATGGGTTAGGCCCTAATAAAACCACTAAGGAATCAGAATTGTTTACTAAGTGCAGTGAAAGCTACCAAGAGCTTATGGGGAGGGGAGTGCCTGGTTGATAGACATTTAGGAAACATAATCTTCGTTATCTGAAGATTGGATTGCTGGGCGACCAAAGTAGAATCAGGGAAATCAGTAAGGAGGGTTTTGCTATGGGGAGAGATAATGGAGTTTTCGATCTGGGTAGTAATAATCAGTGTGGAAGATAGGATAGGATTGGACTCATTATATCCTGTATTTTGGAGGAAAAGTAAATCAGGTTTTGGTCTTGTTAAGTGTGAGGGGTTTAGTGGATTTCCAAGGACGCAGATGGATCCACGGGTCTGGATCTCAGAGGAAGGATCCATCAGCTGTGGGAGAATTGGAATATGCGGGGCATTGAAAGCCCTGGGACTGGATGAAATATCTTCGAATGTGTAGCTGGAGCAGAAGCTAGGACCTAGGCAGAAGACCTAGGACCAAGCCTTGCCATGCTGTGACATTTAAAGGTGTAGTAAAAGGGGAAGAGGCAAGAGGAGTTGGTGTCACAGTAGCCAAGAAAACGTTTTTCCAGGAGGAAACATTCTATTGTTTGAGTTGCTTCTGAAAGATTGAGGAAGAATAGGACAGAAGAGTAATTGGATTTGGCAAGATGACCTTGGAAAGCAGTTTCTTTGGAGTGGTAGAGACAAGAGCCTGATTGGAGACTTGGAAGAGGGAAGAGTTTGTGAAGTAGAGACAAAGCCAGAAGAGCATATTAGCCAAAGGCTGGTGTGTTCCGGATGGGAAGTGCCCCTGAAGTTTTAGAGAAGAGGGAAAACCCAGTGGTTGAAGAGAGGTGGGAAAATTTCAGGAATTAAGATTTAGCGTAGTCAAGAGAGATGGTATCCAAAACACAGCCTCCAGCAGATGTACTTCTTCAGAAATACTTAGAAAATACTCATTCAGGAAGGGAGTCAGCTGGCAAGAGGATGATGATCTTCGTAGCAGCTATTTAAAAGCTGGCCCAACAAAGCTCCCACCTGTGACAAATCCCCACACTGTGGAGAAATGACTGGGAGTGTAATCAAAATGGAGCAGGGTAGCGACACAAGACACGAAAGAAGGAGAAGGTCCAGACCAACGTGAGGGTGGAGAACAGGCTGGAAATCCCAGGAGGCAAGGCTCACATAACAATGAGCGACAGGCAGTGTCAGGCAAGGTCAAGTCCCACACAAAGTTATTATTAGAAAAAGGAGAATAAAGAGCTGACTAACGCCCCTGTGAGCAGTGACGGCACCCCAGTAATCTGCGATTTCCAAACAAGCTAAAAAATGCCAAGAAATTGACGCAAGTCAAGGAAGACCAACACAGTCAGAATTTTAAAGCCGCAGAAAGAAGGCCACAGAACTCAGGAAAGAGGGAGAAAGAGAAAAAAAAAAAAAGCCATGCAACACAAGGGATACTATCAGAAGAGCAACAGAAGGTGAAAAGGAGAAGACTTCAAGAATGAAAATAAAATTAACAGGAGATAATAAGGAATTAAGAAAAAGTGACCAATATTGAAGGCAAAGGAAATTAAATATAAGGTAGATGGAGTCCCTAAAGGAGAAAACCAAAGCAAGGGAAGAGAACAAATGGTAAAGACTAGGTGAAGACAACTTCCTGGAAATAAAGGATTTGAAACTGTGTTTGAAAGAGGATATCGTGTGTTTGAGAATATCGGCCTGGAGAAATCAGCACTAAGATAAATTCTAGTAAAACAAAACATTATTTGGGTGTGTAGAAGAAGGAAGCACATGACTTACAAAGGAAAGACAATTAGAATGTCTTCAGACTTTTTCTCCAGCCGTGCTTTATCTCAAGAAAATGGAATGACATATTTCGGATAATCAAGGAAAGACGGATTTTGTGTCCAGAAGAACCACGCCACCCAAGTTCCCAACTCTCTGGACACTAACTTACTATCTTAAACTCAACTCTGATGGTAACTACTGGCGTTAGCATCAGACTCTGAGGGTAGAAGGGCCCAGTCCTATGACACTGCACTCACTTCACACTTGAGTCCACAAGCAGTGGGTCCCCAGGGTACCCATACTTATCTCCAGCTTGACTACAAAGTCCAGGGCTCCCACACACCCTACTTTCCCTTTCTGTAATTTGCTAGAACAGCTCACAAAACTCAGGGAAGTGGGGCGCCTGGGTGGCTCGGTGGGTTAAAGCCTCTGCCTTCGGCCCAGGATCTCGGGGTCCTGGGATCGAGCCCCGCATTGGGCTCTCTGCTCAGCAGGGAGCCTGCTTCCCCCCCATCTCTGCCTGCTTGTGATCTCTCTCTGTCAAACAAATAAATAAATGATCTTAAAAAAAAAAAACAAAAAACAAAACTCAGGGAAGTATTTACTTAGGTTTGTCAGTTCGTTATAAAGGATATGGTGAAGGATATATACAGACGCGTAGGCACATGAAGAGGTATAGAAGGGCGAGGCCTCGAAGCATCCTGAGTGTGAGAGCTTCTGTCCCTGTGGAGTTGGGATGGGCCATCCTCCCAGCACGTGCTTTGTTTTCCAGCGTGGAAGTCCTCCAAACCCTATAGGGTAGGAGTATTTATGGATTCTTCATTATATAGGTGTGATTGCTTTCATCCTTCCTTGGCCATTGATTAGCTCAGTCTCCAGCCCCTCTATGCTCCCCTGAGGTCTGTGTGGAGGTGGGAAGGGGTGGGATGGGATTGAAAATTGTGCCCCACTGACCATGCCATGATCTTGCCCATGACCAGTTCTTGTCCGCATCTATTTGAGGACCCCTGGCCACCAAGTCTCCTTATCTGAATACAAAATGACACTTATCACTCCTGAAATTCCAGGGGTCTTAGAAGCTCCTGGGTCAGGAACCAGGGGCAAAGACCAAAGGTGGTAACAAAAGATGTTCCTATCAGTCAGGAAATCACAAGGGTTTTAGGAGCTCTGCCAGGAACAGGAACCAGGAACTGGAACAAAGACCAGATATGTATTTCTTATTTTGTCACAATATCACAAGTTCAGACAAAGAAACGAAAAAGAAAGGAAGCGTTTATTTAATTCTATGATTTCTTTGCTCTGGTTAGAATACTTCTATGAAGAGGAACTTCCCTATCAAATGTTTGGTTACTCTGAGGTTCGGTATGTGAAGGAAAGGCAGGATGGATGTTTGATTTCTTTTCCTCCTTTATTTATACCAGTTCTCAGAATAAACTTATTACCTATGATGGCCAATTGGGATTTTTTGTTTGTTTTTACGTATCATTATGAATTCATAAATTTAATTCTCTCTGGTGGCTTTCGTTCCATTACAGTTATTATTTTTATTGATCCTTGACTCTGGCCCGTAGGTCCCTCTTCCAGTTGGGTCTTATGCCCTCATGATGTGATCCTTGACATGATTTTTGTATTCTCCAAAATGACTAATCTGAATTTATATATATGTTTTCTGAGTTTATATTTTAAATGGAGCCATATTACAACTGGAAAGTGATCTGCTTCTTCAAACACTCTTGGAGTAACTATCATTGAATGTGGACAAGTGATTCCGTGTGAATTTTGTCGGGATTTTTCCTCCCTAGGAATAGGAAGTATCGCCAGCATGCCACCACTTACAGCCGTTGCTCCAGTGCCAATGGGATCCATTCCAGTTGTGGGAATGTCTCCACCTCTAGTGTCTTCTGTTCCTACAGCAGCAGTGCCTCCCCTGGCCAACGGGGCTCCCCCTGTCATACAGCCTCTGCCCGCATTTGCTCATCCTGGTACGTGACCTGCTGAATCCACAGACTGAATTTTTCACAACGTGTGTTTTGCTCTTCCTTCTTGCTGAATCTTCTGTCTCCACTTTCTGATTCTTTCTGAGTGGCACTGTGTTCCGGAGGGAAGTGTCTTCCTTTTTCAAACTTAACATCTCCTTTTTTCCGACATATTAAGTGCGCTGTGCCAGGCCGAAGAGAAGTAAAGGAGAGCGAAATGCTGGATTTGGTACCATTATGGGCAAAGGTGAACTCAACAGCTAAGACCAAGAGCATAATTTCCTTTCCAGCGCTTGACAAGAGCAAGTCAGATTTGAGCAGTAATTGAACATTTTCTATTTCCACATGTCAGTTACTACTTTTCTTCAGCTGCTGGGGATTGCTGATAAACAGGCCATTCCCTTAGGAGTAGGATTACGTGCGGGGGAGAAGAAGGAACTTTGTATATTCCTTTTTTTTTTTTTTTTTTTTTTTGAGGAGGTACAGTGAATCAGGCAGAAGGGAGAAGGGCATTTATTACATGGCTGGCTACATTAAGGATGGAGTAGTGCCTGCTCGCTTCATTGAAGGGATTCAGAAGTGCCAGGTGTATTTAGTTTCATTTTTGAGACTTCACTGGAAGGCTTTCTCAAACCTTTAGTGAAAAGAAAGCATAAACTGTAGATGTGGTTTACAAATCTTAGTCAATTCTTACCCAATGGGGGAAATACTTTTTTTAAAGATTGTGTTTATTTATTTGAGAGAGAGCAGGGGGGGAAGCCCAGCAAGAGGCACAAGCAGACTTCACGCTGAGTGTGGAGCCCTATTCGGGGCTCGATCCCATGACCTGAGTCCAGACCAAGAGTCGGATGCTGAACCAACTGAGCCACCCAGGTGCCCCTGGGGGACTTTTTTTAAAAAGTACTTTGGCTGTGCCTGTGTAATTCCGTAGTGAGGATGGCCTGGCTTTTAGCTATGGGTAATGATTATATTTGAATCATCATTTCTCTGCCCAGCTACGTGGGTTTGTTACATCTGTCAAGATCTGTCTCTGAGTTATAGCCAGAGAATCTAACTGTGCCACCGTTTTATTTTGGTTTGGTTTTTTTAAGATTTTCTTGTCCCTTGTAGTTTACCTTTCATTTGTGACCATGTTCACAGATACGATGACAGCTGAGAAAGTTGTTGCAGTTGCTTTTCTAGTAGTATCTTTGTGAATCCATGGCCCTGTCTTACTTCTTTTGTGGCTGATGGCAAATGTTGCAAGATAGAAGGCATGCATCGGGGGGATGAGGCTAAGGTTCAGAGTTTTTTTCCGGGCACACCGCTAACCAGCCAGAATTAGAATCAGACGTGAGAGCTGACCCTCCCTAGCATCCCATGGTGTCTGGCCAGGACCGCAAGGCTCTTGCTTTCCGACTCTGCTCACCTGGAACTGATATTTTCGCTCCTTCAGCACAGTTAAGAAAATGCCATATCCTATGTATTTATTAAGCTGTTGTTTCTTTAGCTGTTGGGACAGATCCCATAAAATGTGATATGAAACGTTTAACAAAGAGTTAAATCCGTGGATTGCAAACATTTCTACTTAGTAAGGTGATTTTCAGCAGGAATGAGCAAATCTGGAAAGTTTCTTGGCAAGGGCCAGGGAGCGAGGAGGGAATAACTCTTTTTGAGTTCTGGGTGATAAGGGAAGAGTAATTTCAGATTTGGTGACCATGTAATCTCATTTTTGTTAGTAGGGAAATGTTTTTTCTCTTTGTAGGATTAAAATTTTTCAACATTTATTTTTACAGCAGCCACATTGCCAAAGAGCTCTTCCTTTAGTAGATCTGGTCCCGGGTCACAATTAAACACTAAATTACAGAAGGCACAGTCATTCGATGTGGCTAGGTAAGTGTGCTTGTTTTAGGTGAGTGTGCTTGTTTTTAAATGGGCAGTTGGGTTAAAGCCATTATCTGATTAACTCCTAAAACTGAAAATTAGAATTAGCTACTTCTTTATTATCTTCTATTTTGTAGGATGCCAATAATTAGTTCTGGATAATGTTACACGTTTTACCACTTACATGTTGCAGAGATGATAAAGAACATGACATTTCCTCAAAAAGCTTTGGTTGTTGTTTTTTTAGCAAGGAAAACAAATAGGTACCAGTTTTACTGATGTTTAAAAATCGAACTCTAGGTAGGAAGGGAAAATTAACTATTTTGTATTAATAATTTAAGAGTTTATGTATAAGATTTTTTAGATGAAGATTAGAGCCACAATTTGCCTTATTTTTAATTCTATCTCAGATAATCTCATGAACTCTGTGTTGATTGTTCCTGAAACCGTATTTAAAATCATCTTTTATGAAATGAATTACTCAGATTATTGGACAGTCGTTACTGATCAAATATACGGCCCAATTTTGGCAAAGCTTAGATATGACCTTATTGCTTATATTTTGACCAATCTTGGCTTCATTTAATCTTTCTTATTTTTATTTCCTCTTACCTCTAAATTTCCCCCTTGCATACTGCTGCACTAAGATGAAAAGTTAACTCTCGTTGTAAGCCATCTCAAAACTTTGGCAGTTAAAAGGGGACGTAAATGAAGATGTTTCCATCTTTTCTTGTTTCAGTCCTCCTTAGAAATCTCGCCTACGTAAACCAAGTCATTTTCCCACTTTCAGGAGAAGAGCATGTTAAACATAGATGAACAACGTATAACCCTTTATAAAATGACTTAAAAGAAATCCATAAACTGAAAAGCACCATGCCGAATGCTGGTTTATGCATATTATAGCTCTTGGAATGCTCACCATCTTCCCTAAAAGATGACTCCATTCTTCTCTCTATGTTGTAGATAAGGAGGAAGCCCAGAGACATTAGTCATTTGCCCAAAATAGTCTAACTTGAAAGTGACAGAGCCAGGAGTTGAACTTGAGTTCTTTCTGCTGTTAAGGCCTGAGTACCTAATCATGGAAGTTTGCTCTGGAAACTTGAGTTAATGGTGGGGTACTGACATTGGCATTCCACTCAGTGAAGGTTTTACTCCTAAGATTCCAGAACATCATTGAGCATCTGTATGCCAAATACCTCAATAATCCCACTCAGCCCCCACGACCACCTGCGGTAGATACTATCTCAGAATTGTGAGTGTGGACGAAAACCCCAAGAGGTTAGAATCCTCACTGACGGTTTACATTTTACCACAAGGCAGAGCTGAGATGTAATCTAACGCTGAATTCCTTCCTTCTTAGCCTTTCTCCTGTAGCATGCTCAAGTTTGGAGTTTTCCGTTCCTAGCCACAAGAGATTTTCAGATCTACCTTACAATTGCTTTGTGACATAAGAATGGATAAATAATCAGTATTAGCAAACCTTAATGCTATTAAGATATTTGGTGTTGGGGATTTTTTTTTGGGTAGTCATCTTTTTAATAATTTAAATTTCTAGCAGATTTTTAGAATGTGGCATCTAGGTTTTGGTTACCTGTTAATGAGGTTTTTAGTGCATTTAAATTTTCAGGAAAGTCTCAGCAGAAAACTTGGACTTGATAAGTATAATCTGGGGCAGCTTCTGTGTGCCACACCCAATATTCCTGGGGTGCAGGAGAAAGATAATTAATTGGCTTTTGACAAGTAGGCAAGAGTTGGAATCAGCAAAATATTAGTTTAAAATGAAAGGGTTCTTGCAGAATTACTCACAGCGGACTCGTTCTTGGTAAGTGTTGTTTAATAAGAAACGTATAATAATTGAAAAGGGGAATATAATTAGATACTTTTTAAATATTTAGGAGTTGTTTCCTATGCTTGATGAAGTGTGTATTATTATGAGTGTGTAGATAACATGTATAAAGGATGACTAAGAGGTTTAATTTATGATTAAAAGTTTGCTTTTACATATGAGAAATAGATATTTTTGTTGAAATCAAAGGAAATTGCAAATGGGACATTAGTTGTAATCTGCCCTGGAAGGGGAATGCCATTTTTTACTGAGAGCTTAGCCATTTTGTTTAAATTACCCTGTTTAGACACCAGGCTCTGACAAGCCGTAGGTGATAGTTGTGTGGAACTACCCGGAGACCTGATCCCTATGGAGATGTAGCCCCACTGACTGCCGGTGGCCGTTTCCTTGGGTCAGAGTTGACACACTTGGGCAGGGAAAGGTCAGCCCGGGATGGCAGGTGAGGAAGCCTAAGCTCCTTCCATTACCGCTCCCCTGCTTTGCCGAGACCCTGGACATGTTCTGTTCTCTCCATTTGTGGGAATTGAAACTTCCCAGGATGAAATGATTTCCCTTCATTAAGAAGTAAATGTATTTTGCTAAATAGAAAGTTGTAAGTATTAAAGAATGAATACCTTTAAAGGCAGTTACCTCTTTGCGGTCAGCGTTGCTTTTTAAGCTGAAAGAGAACTACTCTAGAAGTTTAGAAAAGCCCGGGCACTAGTATGTCACTTCAGTGACAAGGAGATTTTTCTGTATTTTGGAGAACCTTTAAATTACAAATCGTATCAGTAACTTGGAACTGTCACTTGGTCTGCTGTGTTTACCCTTGATTGTGGAAAAAAAAAAAAAGCATGTCTGTTTTTGAGAGAAATGTTTCTAACCTTAAAATACGGGACTACGCATTACAGAAAATCCAGAAGTAGTGATTAGAAAGTGAATAAAATGGTAATGCCGTTTTCTAGGGAAGTTCTTAGTTTACTGTTGTTAAAGAAGGTAAATTCGGTCCTCACTGTTAATCCTCTTTCCCCACAGTGTCCCTCCTGTGGCAGAGTGGGCCGTCCCTCAGTCATCCAGACTGAAATACAGACAGTTATTCAATAGTCATGACAAAACTATGAGTGGACACTTAACAGGTATTTACAAATGAGAATTAATTTAGTGAAATATGGTCTTGATTCCAAATGCAGATTGCTTCCAGATGTTGGACCCTGTGTTTTCGAAACAGGGTTTTCATTGTCCTTCTTGTCTTGAGTTCTCGTCTCCTGATAATGCCACAGTTACTTTCTTCTCCAGTGCCTCAGGCTGTGACCTGGGTGCTTCTTGGTAAATGGAGCGTAGACCCAGGACCCTCCTGCACAGTGGACACCACTAGTATGCAAGTCAGAGTGCCAGCACAGAAGCACTGCTGTAAGCCCAAACTGGTTCGTGATCTGCAGTTCAGCTTGTACCTGAACTTGAACCTGTCTGCCCAAAGAGCCCGTGTTTAAGGCAGTTTGCAGGGTGAAGGTAACTGATTGGGTAGTTTGGAACCTGCCTCCACCACTAACTAACTGGAGGTCACTTTACCTAGTTAGATCTTGTTTCTTGTACAGGAGGTCAGAGTTAAGTTATATGAACTCTGGGGATTAAAAAAAAAAAAGATTCTGTTACCTATATCACTAGAAAGGATTTTAGGATGCTATCCAGAAGTGTTTCTTTCTTTCTTTCTTTCTTTTTTTGTTTTTATTTATTTATTTGACAGAGAGGAGAGAGATCACAAGTAGGCAGAGAGGCAGGCAGAGAGAGAAGGGGTAAGCAGGCTCCCCACTGAGCAGAGAGCCCAATGTGGGGTGATCCCAGGACCCTGAGATCATGACCTGAGCAGAAGGCAGAGGCTTTAACCCACTGAGCCACCCAGGCACTCCCGGAACTGTTTCTAATGAGGGTTAAACACTTACTGAGAATTATAAAGAAAAGTATAAATTTAATAAGGAGAATAGAGACCTCTGATCTGAACATCAAGAAGGGAAAAATTGTAACTGCCCTTGAACAAATACACAAGACAGGAGAAAGAGTGGATTTTCCTAAAGTGGAGAAAGATATTTTAAATTTCTGACTTTTACTACCTTTTTTTTGGTGCTATCACTTACAATTGTAATTTTTGCTTCCAAAAGAAAAGTTCACCTGTTAAAAAATATCAGGGTTGGGTGAGATTTAGAAGGATCTGATCTAATCTTGAGCTTTATCCCTAATAAAGGAACTCAGTGGTCTTCTCAAATAAGTATATATGTATAATCCAAGGGGGCAAATTGTAATTATACACAAATTTTCTACCACGAATTTTATGCCACACTCACTCTGCTAAAATATAGCTGTCATTTTTATACATACCCCGGGAAACCAGTCCAGCTTATACAGGCACTGAAGGAATGATCAGTAGTATAGTTTTAAGTATAATTCTGCATGGTCGGTTTCACACCAGTGCTCCATACAGACCCAGAACTATGTTGTCAGTGAATCTGAGAATAGTTCTTCCAAGCATTGTTGGTGTTTGCTGTGAATTAATCAAAACAGTATTCAGATGTGACATTCATGTAGCAATCCTCTTTCTTGGTAGGATCTTCATTTTATGAATGAAATGCAGTGTCTTCATCCCAGAGATAATGACGCAAGCACTTAAATATTTAGAATTTTTAATGGGTGAGGTAGATAGTAAAATCTGAAATATACCTGGAAGAGCAGATTTTGCTCATGTTTATCTGCATACTTACTCTGAGCTTGTGATACGAGCTTGTCCACTGTGGGAACTGAAGCTAATCTAGCAGTGGCACATTTGACCCCATTTAGCTGATACACCTTTTGAGAGGGTACCCCCTCGTTCCTTCTCAGCTCGATGTGTATGCTATTACACACTATTAAGAGAGACAGTTTTAAAAAATAGAGCCCATTCTTTAATCAAGATAATGTAAGTAGCCATGGAATTCTGGCAATCTTATCAATGCTAGCCTTCTCAAAGAGGGATTTTATTAATCTTGCATTCTGAAACAATGAATATGCTATTTAGTTATTCATATATTAATCACAGAAGCCAAAGTGTTAGGCGTTGTTTAAGAGGAAGCATTAACTTTAATCATTTCTGTCTTTCCCATGCATGCCTCCCTACACAAACGTGGGTGCCCATAGTAGGTCTTATGAACTTGGGATTTCTGTTTCTCCCCATAATGTTTCCATAGAAGCCAATACCCCCGCACTGATAATCCCTTTATGGATGTAGGCTTCCACAGGGTAGTTCTCCGTACTCAAGAGTTCGATTTGGTGCTGTTCTGTTATGCTCGGATGCCATCATGCCATCTTCGGTGTTGGCGATCTAGGCTATTGTTTCACAGCCTTGTCTTAGGACGTACGGCGTCAAGTATTAGAATTGCAAAAGACAGCTGTGGTCTTCTAGTGTGGTAGGTAACAAACTTTTTCTATAAAGAACAAAACCGTAAGCATATTAGGCTTACATTTTGTCTGCCACAGCTACTCAGCTGTGCCGTTCTAATCCAAAAGGAGCCATGGATCATGCTCCAGTGAATGGGCACAGCAGTGTTTCAAGAAAACTTTATTTAGGGGCGCCCGGGTGGCTCAGTTGGTTAAGCGACTACCTTCAGCTCAGGTCATGATCCCAGCTTCCTGGGATCGAGCCCCGCATTGGGCTCCTTGCCCAGCGGGGAGCCTGCTTCTCTCTCTCTCTCTGTCAAATAAAAAAATAAAATATTTAAAGAAAAAAAATTAAAAAAGAAAACTTTATTTACAAAAACAGATGGGGGACCAGATACGGCCTGTGGGCCATGGCTTACCACTCGCTGTTCAGATCTTCCCCTCACTTAGAGAGGAAGGAATTTCCTCTGAGAAGGTAAAAGTACTTTTGTTCACCTCATATGCCATTAGGGAGTGGGAAGAGTTGGGACTGGAATCCAAATCTCCTGCTGCCCGTCCAGGTCCAGGACTAGTTCTTTTTGTTTGTTTATTATTACACTTTTTATTGGTAGTAGATGAAATACTCTCTTCCTTTTATGCAGTTCTGAAGTGGAAAGAATTGTTACAAGTATCAATTCCAGCATTCACTAAAGTTTTGCTAATCCTACTTTAATGTTCCAACATGCTAAGTATAATATTAGGGACTAAACAAAATGATCAGTGTACTTTCCTCATTCCCGTATACCACAGAACTTCTAGAGCTTTCGCATTAATCTAAAAAAGATTGCTTCTCCGAGACTCCCAATACACACAGACACCGACACGCACACGTGTGGGTGCGAGCCTGCAAGCAAACACACACACACACACACACACACACACACACACACACGTTTGTCCAACAGGAATGTGTACATATGTTTGTATGTACGTACCTTTGCCAAAAGCTAAAAGGTTCACTGTTCATAATAGCCTCAAACTGAAAACTATCTGAATGCCTATCAACAGGATGGATACATATATTGTTACATTTTCACAAAATGATATACCACACAGCACTTAGGGTTCATGTCCTATAATTACATGCAGTATGTGGAACAAATAAGGCAGACTTAACAAGTGCTCTTAGAAGTTGGGCTATACTTGGTTGGGGGGCTGATTAGAAGGAAGTTAAAGTTGGGGTTCCTGTGTGGCTCAGTTGGCTTAGCTTCTGACTCTCAGATCATGATCTCAGGCTGGTGAGATAGAGCCCTGCATTGGGCTCCACACGGGGCATGGAGCCTGCCTAAGATGCTCTCTCTTCCATTCCCTCTCTACCCCGCACCTCCCTTTCTCTTAGAAAAGAAAAGAAAGGGAGCTGGATAGTGTTTCTGAGGTACTGTTTCGTAATCTAGGTATGATTTACTTGACCATTTTCAGTTTGGAAAATTAAACTGTATACCTGTACGCGTGTAAAAATACATGTGTATATGTATGTGTGTTTTTCTGCCATATTTTATATCTAAATCAAGGTTCAAATATTGTCTATAATGCTACCATTAATTGAGCATTTTTTATGTGCCAGCCCTATGTTAAGCTCCATGTTACATATCCTTATTTGATGGAACAGAGACTTGTAAATCTGGAAAGGACATCTGAAATGAGAAAACTGGGTCCAACGAATGAGGAAACTGCCTGCCCGAGTCTCGTGGCAAGTTCTTGGGCACTTCCTGTGCTGACAACATTGGGTGTGATTCTCAGCGGTCCCTGGCCGCTACTGCTTGCTCTGCAAAAACACATCCACTTTTGTGGGTTTTTTTGATGAGGTGCCACTTGAAAAATGAAATGGCTAAAGGCAAACATTTATACATGGCAGTCTTCCCAACAAAATTGTTATAGCTCTCCATTCCTTGGTCCATCGGTCATCGGGGGACCACACCTTGAGAGTCAGTGATGGGTAAAAGACGTATTTGTCTGTCTCCCAGCACTGGTTTATTTCAACACTCAGAATTTCTCACTGTAGACTTTCTCTGATATCTAAGCCCAGTTTCATACCAGAGGTGAAGATATTTTCAAGTACTTTTAAGAGAGCAGAGTTGGAACTCCAGGCATTCTTTATTGCTAACACAAGAAAGGATTGTGACTAGCCATTTGTGTAGCCTTGAGCAAGACCCCTCCTTTTTTTTTAAGTTTGTAATGGAACAGTTATAAGAGTTGTCCTCTCTTAAGGTCCTTCCTCCTCCAAGATTCTCTGAATCTTCTCCAATAATGGTCCTGGTGGAGAAAGCAGGCGGTGGCAGAAGATGCTGAGTTTAGAGATAATAAGTTTCAGCTTTGTAAATAAAAGCCTGATACAAATAGAGATGATAATCTGGATAAAAGGGCAGGTTACATTTTGAGACTCTAATCTTTTACATACTCTTTTTTCATTAAACATCCATTTAACAAGAATTTATTATGTGCTAGATGCTGTGGTGGGCTTTGTTTTTTTCCCCTTTTCATTGGGGCTTAATTTCCTTTTGAAAAAGCCCCTTGGGTATTAGCAAATATTGTTTAAAGGACTGTGATTGCATGAAATTGCATAGTGCTTTATGTGCATAATGCTGGCCTTCCTGGACAGTGAAGATTTGCTGATTCATCTTTATATATCTCCCCCCCCCCCCTTTCTTTTTAGGTCCCCAAGCAAGAACTATTCTTATGCAATCAAGTTTGCCACAGGCTCAGCTGGCTTCAATATGGTAAGGAATGAGAAGTTCCTTGGTTTGTAATAAGTGGCTTAAATTGGTAGGCTTCATGGATCTGTAGATTAATACCAATATGTATAGGTGGGGATGTAGGAATTATGCTTAATTTTCCAGTGATCTGTGATGATTACCTCTTACTCGTTCCCCTTTTTTATTTTGAAAGATACAGAATCAGAGAGATTAATGAATTCTCTAGTCCTCATAACACAGTTTAAAGTGAGTCTCAGCTTGTGACCAGTCCTGGTTCTCCCCTCCCTCCTTCCTGATTATTTTAAGCCAGATCTCAGTGATTATATATCATTTTCTTTTTCTTTCTTTCTTTCTTTTTTTTTTTTTTAAAGATTTTATTTATTTATTTGACAGAGAGACACATGGCAAGAGAGGAAACACAAACAAGGGGAGTTTGAGAGGGAGAAGCAGACTTCCTGCCCAGCAGGGAGCCTGATGCGGGGCTCTATCCCAGGATCTCGGGATCATGCCCTGAGCTGAAAGCAGACGCTTACCTGACTCAGCCCCCCAGGTGCCCCTATATATCATTTTCATCTGCAGATATTTTAGCTTGTATTTCCAAAAGAGGTAGGGAATTTCTTCAAGAGGACTGTAATACCAGTAGTCTGCCAAAACTTTTTAATAGTAATTCTTATCATCAAGTTAATCAGATACTGACCAGATTCATTAAATTGGCTCAAAACTTTTTGTAATTGACTTGTTCAAATCAGGTTCTTGTTCAGATAAATCTATATTTTGCATCAGTCGTTTGACACATCTTTTAAGTGTTCTGTAAACTCCCCCTTTTTCTCTAATCCCCCCCAAAAAGAGAAACCTGGATTGTTTATCCTGTAGTTTCTTCTAGTCTATCTTTTGGTGGTTGTATCCTTGTGTTAATTTATTCCTGTGTTTCCTATAGATCGGTAATTTGGATCTAGAGCAAGGTTTCTCCACTTCAACACGATGGACACTTTGGGCCTGATAATTTTTGTTGTAGGGGGCTGTTCTTTGTCTTGTAGGCTTTTTAGTAGTATCTTTGGCCTCCACCTACTAGATGCTAGTAACATGACCCCCACCCCCCATTTTGACAACCAGAGATGTCTCCATGTTTTGGCAGATGTCCCTTGGGGTACAAAATCATCCCACTCTTGAGAACCACTCATCAGATTCAAGTTTGATTTTTTTTTTTTTTCAGCAAGACTATATCAGAGATATTACAGTGTACTTTCATCAGGAGGCACATAAATGTCTATTTGGCAATTTTTTTTCTTTTAGAGAGAGAGGAAGGGAGGAAGGGACAGAGGGAGAGAGGGAATCTTAAGCAGGCTCCACACTCAGCTCAGAGCCCAACTTGCAGCTCAATCTCACAACCCTTGGGTTCATGATCTGAGCTGAAATCAAGAGTTGGACGCTTAAATGACTGAGCCACTCAGGCGCCCCTATTTTGTAAGGGTTTTTAATAGCTTTTGATTAATTGCATGATTCAAGGTTCATGATTTTGCCATAGGGCCCATTGATACAGTTGCTTCGTAAGTGGTCACACTCTAGTGCTAGTCCCTTCACCCATCCTGGTCCCTTCTGCTCTGTATTAAAGGGTCTTCCTTTGGAATAGAATAATAATAATAGACCAGGTAATAAACAGAATAGACCAGTTAGTATGACGTAGCCAGATCTCTTTAAGTCTGGGTATGTACCAGTATCCTAGGACCCTCTGAAATGTAAACTTCAGATGTAACATTTATGAAAGTTGATTGTAGTTTACTAGGTGTTCTCATGACACTAGAGTGTATTGAAATGTTTACATATCTCATTTATAACCTGCCCTCTTTGAAAAAAAAAAAATTGAGTTTTCTCCTACTAGAAGTTATTATGTTCCCTTTCTATACAATAAAAAGATGTTTTAATTAACTGTTTACAGCTATTATTTAGGCAAGTATGGGGGGGGAAAGAATCTCCTCTGCCTTCTAATTGTATTTGCCAAGGAGTTGCTGTAGTAGGGAATGGAAAGGAAGAGAAGAAGAGGAAGAACGAGCAGGAAAATACAAAGCTCGAGGACAGAAAAGAGATCACTGGTTGCCAGGGTCTGTGGGCACGGCAAGGGGGTGACTAAGAAATGCAGGAGAATTTTGCATGGTGATGGTACTGTTCTTTATATTGTGATACCAGCTGAATCAGTCAAAACTGGCAGGACTGTACTCTAGAAAAGGCAGATGTCACAGCACGGCCATTTTGCCTTTAATAAAAAACTTAAAGCCACCCAAGGAAATTTCAGAGGAATTTCTTGATCTATGTTATCAGCAAAGCCAGCTTCCCAATGTAGTGTCTGTCCTGTTGGCATTCTGGCGAACATCTTTGTTTGTCTTGCATCCTCTTTTGATGCCCAGAAGTGATTAAGTAAAATCCCATTCTTAGACTTGGCGGAAGAATCTCTTTACTCTCATTAGCTACTAGGGCAAGCTGATTATGAGGAATGGTAGCCATTGAATCTTGAGACCAAGGAGCAGCAAATATCATGACTCTGGCTGAAGGCCGTAAAGATCCACTATTGGAGATCTAGATCAGCAGTTGGCCAGCTAACCTAAAGGAGTAGAACTTGGCCTGCACCTGTTTTTAGAAATGAGGTTTTACACCCATTTATTTAGTATCTATGGCTGCTTTCCTGCCAAAGGGGCAGAATTCAGTGTGAATAGAGACCATGTCATGTGAAGTTTTGATGTTTACTCTCTGACCCGATACTTTGCCGAGCATAGTGTTTAAAGACACACATGATGTGAGTATATGTTTTAAATGGGCTGGCAAGCTTAGGAAGAGTATAATTATAATCATAGTTAACATTTGCTGAGTGCTGGATACCATCCCAACGACTTGGATTGTCTCATTTTATCTTTGCAGCAGTACTATGAAGTAGGTACTATTTTTATAAACCAAGGCACGGAGAGACTCAACTGGCCTGGAGTCAGAATAAGGAAACAGAACATTTCAATCACTTGTGAATAGTAACACACATGCATTTTCATGAAACTAGAATATGGTTGACTTTTTGTTGAATAGGAATCTTTCTGACATTGATCAAGATGGAAAACTCACAGCAGAAGAGTTTATCTTGGCCATGCACCTCATTGATGTCGCTATGTCTGGCCAACCACTGCCACCTGTCCTGCCTCCAGAGTACATTCCACCTTCCTTTAGGTAAGGAACATTTGGCTCTTCCAACAAATTGTGTATTTGGTATGTGAATTTCAGGCGGGGCTTTGTTGGCTGTGTCTCTTTTAGTCATTTTTATTCCTGGCAAGTAAATGAAATAGCCATGAATTCAAGAAAATGTTCTTATCCACGTCCTGTGTTAATCTTCAGCCTGTTCTATTCTTTAAAGTACCTATAGTCTCTTAGTAAAACATCAAAAGGTTGTTGTCACTTTTTGTACCAATCTATCTAATCAAAGTCTACCAAGAATTTTAGCAGTTAAAGTGAAACCATAGTGACCCATACATAGAAACTAAGACAGGGAGATTCTGGCTGTGAATTCTACACATTGGTTAAGTAACAAAACACGGGCAATGTAGAAATTATAATCAGGAAGCTAATTAAGGAATATTATCTTGGTCTGAAACACAGTTTCAGCAGAGTTGTCAAGAGAGTAGACCAAGGTCCAGTTGGGAGGAAAGCGCAGTGACTCATATCCTTTGCCTTGACACGCCACACACGCCTCCCCTCCCAGACAACGACGTCTTGCAGCTTGAACTTTAAAAGACACGTATAAAGTCTTATAAGCACAAAGGACACAAAAAGAAAGACAAGAATTTCTGTCCTGATTCCTCAAAGTCGGGGCGGAAGGAGGAGATCCCCATAAAAGTCAGAGAACCCGTGCCATGGCTGGCAGTGAGTGCATGGAGCAAGCCGGGAAATATGGCCGTGGGAAGGCACAGTAGCTGGACACTTTGTCCCCAGAGTCTGACGGCCACATGGGTCACTACAAGAGATGCAAGACCGGAGCTGGTTAAAAAAAAAAAAAAAAAAAAAAAAGCATTAATGAAAAGGGAGATTGTTTTAAAAGGGCAAGGTTAATGGTTTAAGATGGAACAAATCAGTAAACTAAGTGATTTGTTTTAAGGATTGTAAAGGGTAATATTTCATGTGTTTATTATTGAGATAAAACGGATAGAAAGACTTTGTAAAGGGAAAGAGAGGTGCTTGCATTTGACTGAGCCGCTCATCTTCCCTTGGCAGATTTAATGTTCCATAGAAGGGTGGTGATAACGGCAGTGAGCACTTGACTGTGACCCAGGCACTGCTCTAGACCATGTGGTGATAACTTACCAATTTAGTCCTCTGGAATTGCCCTGATCTGGGTGACGGCTCTAAACATTTGAGCAAGCTGGGGGCTCCAGAGTCTGATGATATTCACACACTTATTTTTTAAAAACTCTTTGTAGATGAAGAGGACCAAATCTTTATCTTTTCCTCACCATAAATGAAACTTACTCCATGATGTGGCCTACTCCTCAACAATTCTTTTCCATGATTTGCTCAATTCTGCCTGGACCGCTTTCTATGAATCTGTTTTTTCCTCTTTTTTCCCACCATGGCAGACGAGTTCGATCTGGCAGCGGTATCTCCGTCATCAGCTCAACGACAGCGGATCAGAGGTTACCGGAGGAGCCAGTTTTGGAAGATGAACAGCAACAACTAGAAAAGAAACTACCTGGTAAGACAGTCTTTATATCATGTTAGAGATGTGCTACCGCTGAGGCAACAATGGAGGTAAGAATACGTTCAGCTTCTGACGTTCTTGCTGTGTTCCTTTAGCTGACCTTAGTCTGAAAGGGGACTCTCTTAATGTGCTTTTGTATTTGAATGTATAAAGAGAAATAAGAACATTATGTACTTTGCTGATGCACCCTTGTTCTTTTATTTATTTATTTGATTTTTTTTTAAATATATTTTTTTACATTTATTTGGCAGATAGTCAGTGAGAAAGGGAACATAAGCAGGAGCAGAGGGAGAGGGAGAAGCAGACTCCCCGCTGAGCAGGGAGCCCGATGCGGGGCTCAATCCCAGGACTCTGGGATCATGACCTGAGCCGAAAGCAGATGCTTAACGACTGAGCCACCCAGGCGCCCCCTCTTGTTCTAACTTTTAAATTAAAATCTGATTATTTACCACTAAACAAAAATTTCATAAATGTTATTTATAAAACACTCAAAATTGGTAAACCTTTATGGTGCTTGCTCAACATGAGCAATATAGAAATAGCGTGTGAAATTGCCTACTGTTATTTTCTCATGTTGTTCTAAGAGAATTGGAAACTCCTTAATGACAGAAAGCTATTTTAAATTTAATGTTAACCTACTTTTAAAAATCCTCATTTATGGGGCACCTGGGTGGCTCAGGTCAAATATCATTATCAATGATAATTGATACTAAGAAGCAAATGAGATTTATTATGGGAGTATCTTTATACTAAAAACTTGGCCAGAGTCATGTCGCTGCATTTAAAGTGCTTGGTGGTTAACTGACCTGCTCAGGACACTAGCTCTTCCAGTTTCCTCTTTCAGCTAAGTTAGTTTTTGTTCACTGATAAACTTCTTATTGAAAATGTTCTTGGGGGCACCTGGGTGGCTCAGTTGGTTAAGAATCTGCCTTCGGCTTAGGTCATGATCCTGGAGTCCTGGGATCGAGCCCCATATTGGGTTCCTTGTTTAGCAGAGTCTGCTTCTCCCTCTCCCTCTCCCACCTGCTCATGCCCTCTCTCTCTCCATCTTAAATAAATAAATAAAATCTTAGGAAGAAAGAGAGAGAGAAAGAAAGAAATGAAAAGAAAAAAAAGGGAAAGAAAATGTTCTTGGTAGCTCAGTCATTTGAACATCCAATTCTTGCTTTTGGCCTGGGTTGTGATCTCATCAGTCATGGGATTGAGCCCACATCAGGCTCTGCACTCAGCGGGGAGTCTGCTTGAAATTCTTCCCCTCTGCCCCTCCTACTGCTTGCATGCTCTCTTTCTCTCAAAAAAAGTCTTTAAAGAAAATGTTCTTTATGCAAAGTTATGTGTTGAGTATGGTGAAGAATTGAAATATTAAAAACATGGTCCATACCTGAAAGGGGGAGCCCTCCTATGCTGTTGGTGGGAATGCAGGCTGGTACAGCCACTCTGGAAAACAGTATGGACGTTCCTAAAAGGTTGAAAATAGAGCTACCCTAAGACCCAACAATCACACTACCGGGCATTTACCCCAAAGATACAAATGTAGTGATCCAAAGGGGCACGTGCACTCCAATGTTTAGAGCAGCAATGTCCACAATCACCAGACTATGGAAAGAACCTAGATGTCCATCAACAGATGAATGGATAAAGAAGATGTGGTATATAATACAGTGGAATACTATGCAGCTATCAAGAGAAACGAAATCTTGCCATTTGCAATGATGTGGATGGAACTAGAGGGTATTATGCTGAGCGAAATAAGTCAGTCAGAGAAAGATAATTACCATATGATCTCTCGATATGAGGAACTTGAAAGGCAGGGCAACGGGTAGTGGGAGGTAGGGGGAAAAATGAACCAAGATGGGATTGGGAGTGAGTCAAACCGTAAGACTTTTTTACAAAACAAACTGAGGGTTGCTGGGGGTTGAGGTGTAGTAGGAGTAGGGATAGGGTGGCTGGGTTATGGACATTGGGGAGGGTATGTGCTATGGGGAGTGCTGTGAATTGTGTAAGACTGATGATTCACAGACCTGGAACCCTGAACCAAATAATACATTATACGTCAATTAAAAAAAAAAACCAACATGGTCCATACCCTCTAGAAGGTTATAATATGAGCTTGTAGGGCATCCATATAAACAGTCATCAAAGCAGAATATAAGTGCAATAAATCCCTAAGGACAGTATTATAGATACACAGCAGAGTTTCCTTAATGCTGGTTGGCATAGAGAGTTGTAGATATCTGTGGAGGAGGTCACCGTTGTGTTGAGACTGAAGATGACTAGTCATTACAAGTAGAAAGGAATAACATTTCAGGATGATAATAATGGCAGTGAAGTCTCTAAGGCAAATAAGAACAGGAATCCTTTGAATTTACTTTTAATTTTCTTTTCCTCTTAGTGGTAGACATTCATTTAGAGTTCTGAAGAGGTAGTGATGTCCTCAGAGATTGTTGTTCATTCATTCCTTCTTTCAGTAGCCTTTTATTATTTGCCTCCGTGTAGCAGAAATAGGGCCAGATATTGGAACTAAGATATGTAGGGACATTCAGGTACTTTTTAACTGGGGTAAAATTCACATAACACAAAACTGATCATTAAAAAATACACAGTTCAGTGGCCTAGTTTGGCTGCCATAATAAAATACAGTAGTCTGGGTGGCTTGAATAGCAGAAGTGAATTTCTCATGGTTCTGGAGGCCATTAAGTCTGAGATCGGGTGCCTCCTAGTTTGGTTCCTGGTGCAGCTGTCTTTCTGGCATGCAGATGGCAGCCTTCTTTTATGTCCTCATATCACTTTTCCTTGATGTGTGTGCAGGGGAAGAGAGAAGTAGAGATATTTCTCTCTTCCTCTTTTTGAGATTTCATCCACACTGTAGCATGTATCATTGCTTCATCCCTTTCTGTGCTTGAGGGACTTCCTCAAGGTGGGACGGATGCTGCCTCTTCTGCAGTTACTAAAGGAGCAAGAAGGACAAGAAAACCAAAATATATTTGCCACGTTTGATCTCTAATCCGTAACTGTAATGTGTGAGGAACGTCTTTCTAAAGCAGTGAAGGCCAAACTGAGAGTGTGGGGAGAAGCCAAGAAAGGATGCTCACAGCTACAGATCTCGAGACAAAGTGTGAAGTGACAGTTCCTGAAATAAGAGAACAATGAAAATGACGTGCTGCCCAGGCGGGCAATGAGAGCTTCCCTTGTCAGGGGTTGGTTCCAAGAAGTGTGTGAGACAAACACGATATTGAATAGACACTGCTGAAAACATAAGCGACATGGAGGTTGGGATTTTTTTAAAAATATTTTATCCGCCTATCTATCTATCTATCTATCGATCTATCGATCTATCGATCTATCGATCTATCGATCTATCTATCTATGTATCTTCAGAGGGAGAGAGAGAGCGTCCTTGTGTATAGGGGTGCATGTGTGAGCTGGGGGAGGTGAGTGGTGCAGAGGGAGAGAGAATCTCAGGGAGACTCACATTGAGTGTGGTGCCCGAGACAGGTCTTGACCTCATGACCCTGAGCTCATGACCTGACCCAAAATCAAGAGTCGGATGCTCAACTGACTGCACTACCCGGGTGCCCTGAGATTTTTTTTTTTATTTTTCCTTTTAGAAGGAAAATAAAATGGTTGTTTGTAAACAGTATGTTAGCAAGGATTAGAGAAAAAATGATTGGCCTGGGAAATAAGGCTAAAATTCATAATTGGTGTTCTCAAAGAAGGAAACTGAATAATGGATTAGAAAAAATTTCCTAAATGTGATCTTCATACTGATTAGGACACAGTTTGATCTTCATTATGAAACACAGGATACTCACCTTCCTACCTCTGCTTTCAGAAATCATCTTATTTGTTAAAATAGAGGACACATGAGCATGGTTACCAACTAAGAGGAGGGAGGGAGGGATGGGGAGGGGGTCAGTTGCTCAATCAAGGTGATGGTGAAGGAAAAAGCGTAGAGTAACCTAGGGAAAGGAGGTTGGTTGGTGGTGATGCAGAGTGGCTGTTTTAGAAGGATTCTAAGTGGGGGAGGGGAGAGTATGTTAGCAAAGAATTTAGGATTTTTAAAAAACTGAGCTGAAATTGGTATATAGTAATAGTTTCAGGTGTACAACATAATTCAGTATTGCGCACACTGCAAAGTGATCACTGCGGTGAAGTCTAGTGTCACTAGCCATCACCATACAGTTAGTGGACCCCGTCACCCTCTCCGCCCACCCTCAAACTCCCTTTCCCTCTGATAACCTCCGTTCTGTTCCCGTATCTTCGTTTTGTTTTCTAGATTCCATATGTAAGTGAAATCATAGGGTTTATGTCTTTGTCTGTTAGACTTGAACTTTATTTAGCATAACACCCTCAAGGTCCATCCATATTGTCCCAGATGGCCAAGAATTCCTCCTTTTTTATGGCTAAGTAATAAGGCGTGTATGTATGTATCACATTTGCTTTATCCAGCCATCCATCGAGTCACACTTAGGTTGTTTCCTTATCTTGGCTGTTGTAGACAATGCTGTCATGGTATCTTTTAGAATTAATAGGTTTATTTTCTTTGGGTAAATACCCAGAAGTAGAATAGATGGTAGATGGGTCCTACGGCCATTTTTGTTTGTTTAATATTTTGAGGGCCTTCTATACTGTTTTTCTGTGGGGGCTGCACCAGTTCACGTTCCTAACTGTGGGAGGGTTCCCTTTTCTCCACAGTCTCTCCATCACTTGTTATTTCTTGTCTTTTTGATAACAGTCATTCTGACAGATGTGAAATGACGTCCCACTGTGGTTTGGATTTGCATTTGCCTGATGACGAGTCAGGAGCATCTTCTCCTGTGCCTGTTGGCTGTCTGTGTGGCCTCTTTGCAAAAGTGTCTGTTCAGATCCTCTGCCCATTTATTTATTTGTTTGTTTGTTTTTACAATTTATTTAAGTAATCCCTCATCCAGTGTGGGGCTCGAACTTGACCCGGAGATCAAGAATTGCGCGATCCTCTGAGCCAGCCGGGTGCCCCAACCTCTGCCCATTTTTAAATCGGATTGTTTTTTGTTGAGTTGTATGAGGTTTTTAAAAATATATTTTGGGTATTAGCCTATTTTCAGATACATGATTTGCAAATTTCTTCTCCTGTTTAACAGGTTGCCTTTTTATTTTGTTGCTGGTTTCCTTCACTGTGCAGAAGCTTATCATTTGACATAATCCTGTGTGTTTGTTTTTACTTTCATTGTTACTGCCTTTGGAGTCCATTCCAAAAACAGTGTTCCGTGAGCGCTGTCAGTGAGTTCACTGCCTATGTTTTCTTGGTTTTATGGTTTAGGTCTAACATTCATGTCTTTAATCTGTTTTGAGCTAATTTTGTGTCCAGTGTGAGAAGAAAGTGGTCCAGTGTCATTCTTTTGCACGTGGTAGGTGTCTAGCACCACTTATTGGTAGACTTTTCTTTCCATATTATATATTCTTGCCTTATTTGTTGTAAATTAATTGACCAGTTAAGCATGGGTTTGTTTCCGGGCTGTCTATTCTGTTCCGTTGATCTGTATCTGTTTTTATGCCAATAATACTGTTTTAATTACTATAGCTTTGCAGTATGGTTTGAAATCAGGGAGCATGATAGCTCTAGGTTTTTTCCTTCTTTCTCTCAAGACTGCCTCGGCTCTTCGTGGTCTTTTGTGGTTCCATATAAATTTTAGAATTAGTTCTGTGAAAAATGCCATTGGAATGATAGGAACTGCATTGAATTTATAGCTTGCTTTGGCTAGTGAGGACATTTTAACAATATTAATTTTTCCAGTCCAATTCTGATCATGGAAAACTTTTCCATTTAATTATGTCTTCAGTTTCTTTCATCAGCATCTTATAGTTTTCAGTATACAGATCTTTCCCCATCTGGGTTAAATTTATTCCTAGGTATTCTTTTTGATGCCACTGTGAGTAGGATTGTTTTCTTAATTTCTTCTTCCAGTAGTTCATTATTCGTGTATAGACATGCAACCAATTTCTGTATATTGATCTTGTATCCTGCAGTTCTACTGAATTATTTGTTCTACAAGTTTTCTAGTATCAAAAATAAAAGCTTGTTGGTGTCGTAGTGCTCCGTGGTGAGGCACAGGCAGGACGGACGGCTTGGGGGGTTCTGGTTGGTGTTTATACTACACCTTTCAAATGTGCCGGAATTTTCCCTTGAAAACAGTATGTTGCAAATCGTGACTTCTCGACGTTTTCCTGTTTCTCGTTTTCCAGTAACATTCGAAGATAAGAAGCGTGAGAATTTCGAACGTGGCAATCTGGAGCTGGAGAAGCGGAGACAAGCGCTCTTGGAGCAGCAGCGCAAAGAGCAGGAGCGCCTGGCCCAGCTGGAGCGCGCCGAGCAGGAGCGCAAAGAGCGGGAGCGCCAGGAGCAGGAGCGCAAACGGCAGCTGGAGCTGGAGAAGCAACTGGAAAAGCAGCGGGAACTAGAGCGTCAGAGAGAAGAGGAGAGGAGGAAAGAAATCGAGAGACGAGAGGTAAGCAGCCGTGGAGCCCGCAATGAGCGCTTGGGTTCTTGCTCGTTATCTTCCTTAATGAGTCCCGTCATCAATTAATACATTCCAGAGCATCTTCCTTATCCCCCAGAAGAAATTTCTTACCCATAGAGCAGGGACTCCCCACCCCCCCACCGGCCCTCCGCAGGCATGAGTTTACTTCCTGCCTCTATGGATTTGCTTCTGGTGCACATTTCATACACACGGAATCACACACTGTGTGAGCTCTTGGGTCTCGTTACCGCCCAGCATGTTCTCAAGTCCCAAGCTGTCGCAGGAGTCAGCGCTTTATTCCTTCTTATGACCGAATCCTGTTGCGTCACACGCATGTACCACATCATATTTATCCATTCATCAGTTGATGGACGTTCGACTTGTTTTCAACTTTGTTGACTTACACGAATAATGTTGCTAAGCACATTCAGGGTCAAGCTTTTGATAATACAGTCTTGTAACCAACCGCTGATGTTAGTTAAGAATTTCTCAGACTTTCTTTTCTTTACATTTATATGTGTATGTAGGAATATTAAACGTTATGTGGTGGAAATGTTGGGGGCTTAGTGCAGTTTTTTTTAACCCCTGTAATGGGATCATACTAATTATATTATTCTGTGCCCTTTTTTTTTTTCCACTTTAAAAAAATATATGTAGGAAATCTTCACTGTATTGGAAGACCTCATAAATTTGGTGCTATACCTGGATAGGAGCTAAGGCAATCTTTCCTCTGAATTTCCAGGTTTAGAATATTGCTGCAGAGGTAGTGTCGTGATTCCTGTGTGTGAATGAAATATATTTTATATATGGGAGATTTTTCTTTATGAAAACACAGTATTTTGGTTTCATCTCCCATTGTTGCTTCAGAAAACTTAGAGCAGTAAGTCTCCCTTGTTCAGGGAAACACACACAGATACTAATAGCATTTTAATTTCCAGAATGGACAGCCCAAAGATAGACCTCTTTTCCTTTCTCAATGTTTTACTTTTTTTTTTTTTAAGACAGTTTAGTGTATTTATTCAGAATTACTTAATGGTCGTTGACCGTGTGCCAGGCATTGATAGTCCCCAGAGTAGTTGTAGAAAAGTACTTCACTGCCCTCAGGCCCAAAGGGTGGTTGGAAGACAGGTATATAAGAATCAGTTACAATGCTCAGTGCCAGGTAGGGGTGGCTGTGTGGCTCAGTCGGTTAAGCATCTGCCTTAGACTCACTCAGGTAATGATCTCGGGGTCCAGGGATCAAGCCCCAAGGCAGGGAGCCTGCTTCTTTCTCCGCCCTCTGCCCTTAACTCCCTGCTCGTGCACGTGCGCATGCTCTCGCTCAAAAATAAATAAAATATTAAAAAAATATATAAAAAAATATTAAAAAAAATATTTAAAAAAATATTTAAAAAAATATTAAAAAGAAAAGAAAAGGAGTGCCAGGTGCTCTGGATGTGTACTCTGCCTAGCAGCCATCAGAGTCAGCTTTAAAGAGAGTGGTCAGGGGCGCCTGGGTTGCTCAGTGGGTTAAAGCCTCTGCCTTCGGCTCAGGTCATGATCTCAGGGTCCTGGGATCGAGCCCCACATCGGGCTCTCCGCTCAGCAGGGAGTCTGCTTCCCTCTCTCTCTCTACCTGCCTCTCTGCCTACTTGTGATCTTTCTCTCTCTGTCAAAAAAAAAAAAAAAAAGATTTAAAGAGAGTGGTCATTGCCATAGAAATTATGGAACCTTCTGTGGTGAAAAGAAAATAAACAATTAGGGGATGAGGGGACCAACAAACTTTTAAAACTTAAGGTAAGTGGGGCGCCTGGGTGTCTCAGTGGGTTAAAGCCTCTGCCTTCAGCTCAGGCAGGTCATTATCTCAAGGTCCTGGGATTGAAACCCGCATCAGGCTCTCTGCTCAGCGGGGAGCCTGCTTCCCCCTCTCTCTGCCTGCCTCTCTGCCTACTTGTGAGCTCTCTGTCGAATAAATAAATCTTTAAAAAAAAAACAAAACTTAAGTAATTTCTCATTTGATAGAAGAAAGTTTTTGTTTTGGGGTTATTTTTTTGTTTTTTTGTTCTAGGGATTTTAGTTTGACTTTACTAGATTAAAGACATTTTTCTTGCTCTTTATGAGTCAGTAAATCAGGAAGAACAGTTTTTTTTAATCACTTCAAACATTCTTGAAAGCATAAACAATTGAATTCCAATGATGACATGAATCCTGTCTGTCCTCATCTTATCTAACTATAATAGCTTTTCTAAGTATTCTCTTTTTACCAGGGAAGGAATACTTTATTTGTATAAATTTTGTTTTGCTATTTTGTAATAGAAGTTTTTGCAATGTGTAACATTTTATTCCTAAAAGAAAAGACTTCCTGGATGTTAAATTTATTAAGAGACATTGTATCATGTCAGGACTAAAAAACTAATAAGTTGTCTGTTTGTAAATGCCACAGGCTGCGAAGCGAGAACTTGAAAGGCAACGACAACTTGAATGGGAAAGGAATCGAAGACAAGAACTACTCAATCAAAGAAACAAAGAGCAAGAGGACATAGTTGTACTGAAAGCAAAGAAAAAGACTCTGGAATTTGAATTAGAAGCTCTAGTAAGTCAAGTTTGATTCTGCTTTGAGGATACAGTTGAGCCTTTAACAACATGGGGCTTATGGGCGCAGAGCCGATGCAGTCAGAATGCTTCGTATAACTTTTGACTCCCCTAAAACCTAGCTGCTAGTAGCCTGCTGTGGACCAGGAGCCTTACTGATAACATAAGCAGTTAATCAACACATATTTCATATGTTACATGTATCATATGGTGTATTCGTACAATAAATAAGTTAGAAGTAAGAAAATGTTAATAAAGTCATAAAGAAGCGAACATACGTTTACAGGACTGTACTGTTATTTATTGAAAAACAATCCATGTTTAAGTGGATCCATGTAGTTCAAACTCATGTTGTTCAAGGGTCAGCTAGTAACCCTGAATCATTAGAAATAGTAATAATAATAATTATTTTTCATTTGTTAAAGAATGATAAAAAGCATCAACTAGAAGGAAAACTTCAAGATATCAGGTGTCGATTGACCACACAAAGGCAAGAAATTGAGAGTACAAACAAATCCAGAGAGTTGAGAATTGCTGAAATCACCCACCTACAGCAACAATTACAGGTGAGAAAATATACCCATTAAATGCTTTTAGGGTTTACAAGCCCTGCTTTTCCTCTTATTCATCTCACTCATTCCTACAAGCGTCCAGCATCTACCATGTACTAGGTGCTGGGAAGCGAAGAAGAAATAGACAAAATGCTAAAAAGTAGGCTGTCGAGTAAACAAAATCAACACACGTTTGCTGAGCACTGCTCCGTGCCCTCCAGGGGCTCTCGGAGGCCCTGAGGGTCCAGCAGTGAACAGGAGAGAATGAGAACCCCGCCTTCATGGAGCTTACCTTCTGTGTGCAGGGTAGATAGACACTAACAAAAGAAGTCAAGTGTGTCCTCTATTAAGAGTATGAAAAGTGCTCCAGAGAGTGAATAGGAAGAGTCCTGAGGAGAAGGAGGGTAGTAGGTTTTTTGTTTGTTTTTTTAAGATTTTATTTTTAAGTAATCTTGACAACCAATGTAGGGCTTGAACTCATAACCCTGAGATCAGGAGTTGCACACTCCACTGACTGAGCCAGCCAAAACAGCTCAAGGGCGGTATTTTTATTTTTTTTTAAGATTTATTTACGTATTCATTCATTCATTCATTCATTCATTCAGGGGAGGGGACAGGGGGAAAGAATCTCAAGCAGACTTCCTCATTGAGCATGGTACCTGACATGGGGCTCGGTCCCAGGACCCTGAGCCGAAACCATGAGTTTTGGACACTCAACAGACTGAGCGCCCCCAGGGTGCCCCATCCAGCGTAATATTTTAAATTAGGTGGTGAGGACAGGCTTCTCGGTGAGGGTCCCATCTGAGCAAAGACTTGAAAGAGAAGTAGCTAATCGGTGTGGCTGTCTGGCAGAGCAGGCTGAGGGTAGGGAGACAGCAGCGTGAATGTTGTGACCTTGTACCCTGTGTTGGGGATGTGGTTATAGCAAGGAGACCACTGTGGTTGCTGCTGGCGGGGACTCGATTACGTAGGACCTATATGTCACTCATGAGACTGGCTTTACTGTGATTGGCACAATAGGAAGACACGGTCCAGTATTCTAGGGGGAGTACCAAAGATGGATGGTAAGTAGTTGGAACATAATGGAATGCTATACGCAGTTTTATATGCAGTTCTACTTTCATTTTATTATGTATCCAGAGTTGACCACCACGTTGCCATAGTACCACCTGGCTCAGTTTCACTTGTTGAGCTGGGAAGGGGGGTGGCAGTGGGGGAGCATCAAATTCTCGTAGGTACTATTCCTGCATGGGAATGACCATTTTTGAAGTTTGTGATTTTTCTCAGCTTGATGATATTGAGGTTTATCCATATTTCTGAGCAAATCAGTAGTTTGTTCTTTTTCGTCACTGAGGAGTATTTCCCTATTTAGCCTTTCACCTACTGATTGACGTTTAGGTCCTTTCCAGTTTGGGACATTTGTATATAAGACTGCAGTGAGTATTTAATTACAAGTTTTGATGTGGAAATTGTTGTATTTCTCTTGGTTTAATTTTAGGATTGGCATTAATGTGTCATATAAATATAGGGTTAACCGTATAGGAAACTATCAGACTGTTTCCAACGTGGTTGTACCATGTTCCATTCTCTCCAGCGGTGTGTGAGTGCTTCAGTACTATGTTGAATAGAAGTGGTAAGAGTCTTGATTTTAAGGGGAAACCATTCAATTTCTGACCATTAAATATGATGTTAACTACAGCTTTCTTTTTTAGATGCCCTTTATCAAGTTAGGGATCTTCCTCCTGTTCTTTTTTTGCTGAGGGTTTTTTAAACCATGAATGGGTGTTGAGTTGGGTCATAATTTTTTTTTTCTGCATCTACTGAGATATTTACATGATTTTTCTCTTTATTTTGTTCATATGGTGATTTGCATTGATTGAAATTTGAATGTTAAGCCAATCTTCCATTCCTAAGATAAGCCATACTTGGTCATGGTGTATTACCATTTAAAAAAAATTTACTTGATTCAATATGCTATTATTAAATATCTTTTAATTTAAATTCTTGAAAGATACTGGCTTATAGTTTTCTTGTAATGTCCTTATCCTGTTTTGGTATCAGGGTAATAAATAAGAAAATAGTTGGAGAGTATTCCTTCCTCCTCCATTTTCTAAAAATGTTTGTGTTGAAATGATATTTTTCCTTTAAATTTTCATTCGTCATTGAAGCCATCTGGGCCTGGAGTCTTTTTGTGGTAGGATTATAATAGCAAAATGTAGTTAATAGATGTAGGGGTGTTCAGATTTTCTGGGTTTTTTTGAGTCATGATTTGTATCTTTCAGTGAATTTTTTCATTTCATCTAAATTGTCAATTGTATTTGTTTAGAGATATTTACAATATTTTGTTACTTCTTTACAAGTCTGTAGTATCTACAGTGATTTCACTTCTTTTGTTCCTAATCAAGGGAATTTGTATCTTCTTTCCCCTCCAACTTTTCCTCTTCTTTCCCTTCCTCTCCCTTCCCCTCCTCTTCTCCATCAGTCTACCTAGAAGTTTATTGATTACATCAATTTTTTTTTTTTTTTTTAAATAAGCTTATGGTTGTATTGATTTTTCTCTATGGTGTATCTGTTTTCTGTTTCATTTACTTATGCTCTTTATTATTTCCTTCGATCTACTTATTTTGGGTTTAATTTGTTTTTTTTCTAGCTTCATAAAAAGGAAGCTTAGATTATTGATTATGGACCTTTTTTCATTTCTGATGTAAACATTTTATTAAGGTATAAATTTCCTTCTAAGCATTGTCATAACCATATTACACAGCTTTTTAAAAACTTTTTTTAATATTACACAACTTTTTAATGTGTTTTCATATCCATTCAGTTCAAGATCTTTTTTTATTTTCTTCGTCATTTCTTCTTTGATGGATTATTTAGAATTACGCTAGTTAGTTTCCAACTATTTTGATTGTGTTCCAGATATCTTGCTGATTTCTATCTTATTATGTGATAAGCTATGAGTACACTGTGTGATTTTAAATTCTTTTTTAATCTTTTTAAGTTTACTGAGACTTATTTTATGGCTTAGTATATGGTTGTGTTGGTGAATATTTTATGTGCACTTGTAAAGAATATGTACTCTGTTGTAGTTGGCTGGAGTGTCTCATAAATGTCAATCAGAGCAAATTGATTCGTGGTGTTTTTTTGTATTTTCTATGTCTTTACTGATTTGTGACCTCTTCCAGCTGCTGCCAGAGGATATTGAAAGCCCTATCATTGTAAATTTCTCCTTTTTCCTTCCAGTTCTGTCAGTTATTGTTTCAAGTACTTTGAAGTCCTAATCAATTTGAGATATTAGGGTATGACTTATACTGTAAAATGGTATCAGATGTTCACTGCTAGAAATTGAACATACTAAAAAGTGCATGTACCTTTTAAAAGTATATTGTTCTATATGGTAACTTTTTTTATATGTCTTTCATTAACTACGAGAAGTTTCATAAAATATTCTCTTGGGAAATTTAGAAGTGAAGGCCATGTGTTTATTTATCCATCTCACTGAATGCCCTGTGACCAAACGCATTTTTTATTATTTAAGATTGAAGCATAGTATGTTCACTTATTGACAATAAAGTACAAATTAGGGTTCCTGAAAAAGTAGTGAAGTGAAAAATAATACATGGTTTGAAGAAGGCAGGTATACCATAGGCTATGAGATACTGGTTCCCTTTCCTTAGCAGATAATTTCTGTGTGGGTAAGACAGGTAGCCCTTCATGTTGGTTTATGACTTATTTTAGAAACTTAGGTTGGCATTTAGAAGTGATGTATATAGACGTTAAATAGTCTCAGTGATCCGAGCTAGGTTTTATCTTGATGTGTCATTGTCTTGGAAAAGGAAAGAAACTTGGGGACTGGATAAGAGGCCTTTCCTAAATTCCTAAATTAATCAGAGAGGAGAATAGGAGAAGCTCAGTTGGCTGGGCCTTTTTGAGGAAACGATCTGAATTGTATATTCTATTTCGTCCAGATTTGGATTATTCATATGAGAAGATGCTTCCAGATCCTCTCTGATGAGCTCTCTCACTCTCCTATTCAGACTTGTGGTGCACAAAGATTTATTGCATACAAACCACTCTGCATCTAAGGATGGTTGTTCCAACAAAGACTGCTTGTTAGCCTGTGATAAAAATTTTCAATTAAGACATTTTTATTTTCTCAAACCGAAAACCAGTGCATAGAGATTTTTAAAAAGTTTTTATTTAAATTCCATTTGGTTAACATAGAACACTCATTAGTTTCAGGTGTAGACTTTAATGATTCCTCACGTACAACAACCAGTGCTCATCACAGGTGCCCCCTTACTGAGATTTTTTTTTTTTTTAATTAAGTTAAAAATGAAAGTCAAGTATTTGTTCTTCTGTGCTGGAAAGGCTCTCATTTTGCCGAAATGTGTAGAAACTTTATAGTATAATCTCAGCTGAACGTAAGCATATACAGTGTTTAACGGGTCATCCATGAAAACTCCAAATGGCTTTTCACAGTGTAGGTTAGCTTTTTTCTTATATCAGGTGAGAAATGGTTGGTTCAAGACCTGTTTAAAATTATGGGTCCGTCCTTAGTGGTGGAAAACATATATGGCAGCCAAGATTCTATCGTTAGAAATCTCTTCTTGATTTCTATTTCCATCTTCAAGTGTATGGGTAAACCCTAAATCAGCCCTATTAAGTATCAAAGTTCAGAAGAGAGTAGCTCCTATTCAAACTACTCTGAGTGTTCACAAACAACAGAGTCACTGCATTTACGTTTGATCCCAATGCAAGGGAGAGATCGATACTTTCAGTTTTCTCTGTTGAGTTGTACTTAAAGTACAAATGTACTTAAAGTACATTTTTGAAAGCTTATAAATAGTAAGTCAATAAAATTTTAAGAAATCTCAAGAGAGCTATAACTGTCTTAACTTCATTTCAGTGAAAAGCATTTGGCAAATAGTTAATTGCTTGGCAAAAAAGCAAGAACTGGCCTGACTAGTGATTAGATGCAGTTTCTACATATAGGATTTGGGAAGAGATTAGATGAGTCTTTGAAGGATGAGAAAACGGACTTATGTCTGTCTGGAGGTGGAATGTAGACATGGGAGTTTTCCCGGTCAGCTCATGGCTGTTTTCCTCCTTCTCTCCTAGGAGGCTCAGCAAATGCTTGGAAGACTTATTCCAGAAAAACAGATACTCAATGACCAACTCAAACAAGTTCAGCAGAACAGTTTGCACAGTAGGTTTTTGCTTTTTAAAGTCGGCCTTTTCCTTTTCTACGGGCGTGACTTTCCTTCAGTGAAATGAGAACATGAAAAACCATTTTCCTCATTGCCGGTTTGCTTTTCTTATCTTGCAATGTTCTTCCAAAATAGGAGATTCGCTTCTGACACTCAAAAGAGCGTTAGAAGTAAAAGAACTAGCTCGTCAGCAGCTACGAGACCAACTGGATGAAGTCGAGAAAGAAACCAGATCAAAACTACAGGAGATCGATATCTTCAATAATCAGCTGAAGGTAACTGTTCTCTGTGTTCCTACATATATGTCCTACCCTTTAATTTTTCTCACTGGCAAGATGATGAGTTGGTACTCAATTCCAGAGAGAAAAATTTATGATGCTGGTTTATCAGCCTTCCTGCAAACCTGCATACTTACAGATGAATATTATACAATCCAAATTGCACTTTCTCTTTTTTTTTTTTTTAAAGATTTTATTTATTTGAGAGAGAGAAAGAGATCACAAGTAGGCAGAGAGGCAGGCAGAGAGAAAGGGGGAAGCAGGCTCCCTGCTGAGCAGAGAGCCAGATGCGGGGCTCTATCTCAAGACCCTGAGATCATGACCTGAGCCGAAGGCAGAGGCTTTAACCCACTGAGCCACCCAGGCGCCCCTAATTGCACTTTCTCTTAAACATATAAAGATGAATTTGGCATCTGTAAATTAAAGCTCAGTGAGCGGCTCCCCCAGGACATCTGTCTTTAACCAGAATTGTTTTTCTACATCTGCATCCTTTTGTCTTTTGATAACTACATCAAGTTGAAGTCCAAAAGCAGGGCTTCAAAAGAGTCTGTCTTTTGTTCTCTGAAGACTGCTAAAAAGGGGTTGTTTTTTTTCTTTTTTTTTTAAGCTAAGAATTTTTCTGCCACTTCTTACCTTCAAGATTGTATTGAAGGTAAATCTTTATTTTGTTACCTCTCATTTTAAAATGTTACTGTTTAATGGAGTAATTGCTTTTGTCTCTGTGGCAGAAGTGGTATATGGCTTCGTCACATTTACATGGTAAAATTCAGGAAAATGCCATAGCTCTTAGGGAATGTGGAAGTGGTTATGACAGCCCCCTTTGGATTTGGTGCCTTTGATTCAACTTTGCAACTTTATCACCTTAAGACCACTAACTCTCATAATAAAACCAGAATGCAAGCAGTTAATGTCCTAACAACAATGAGCACATATACTATAGATTTAAGTAAATATTGGAGTTTTTAATCAATTATTAATCAATTAATCTTAAACGAAATGGACTTCCCAGTTTTTTTCAATACTCAGTTTCGTTTTCCATCTCAAAGTCCTTTATATTTAATTCTGGCTAATTTTGCGTTTGGCACTGGAAAAGGAAAACTCTTTTATTATTAAAAATGGGAAAAAATTAGAAAGCATATTTGTGATATTTAGTTGGCCTTTGAATTGAAATTCTAGGCCAAATTGTTCAGACCTCTGAGTTTGAGTTATTTTTGCTTCGCCCCCCGCCCCCCAGAGTAATAGGTAATGAAATTTTCTCCATTGTACAATGCCAGACAAGTGCTCTTAGGGGACATATTATTTGAGCCAACTTAGTGTTTTTCTTTGCTTTCATTCTTACAGAGAATCTCTGTGTGTGTGTGTGTGTGTGTGTGTGTGTGTGTGTGTGTGTGTGTTTGTGTGTGTACTGTATGTACGTTCCACACTTATACGTATATGATTATGAGATAATGTAAGTATGAGAAGTAGAGCTTCTGCATCTCGAGAATAAACACAGTAAAAATGCTCACATTAACTCTCACTGTGACTTGTCACTATTTCAAGCAAAAAGAATATATTTTTTAAAAGATTTTATTTATTTATTTGACAGAGATCACAAGTAGGCAGAGAGGCAGGCAGAGATAGAGGGGGAAGCAGGCTCCTTGCCGAGCAGAGAGCCCGATGTGGGGCTCGATCCCAGGACCCTGACATCATGACCTGAGCCAAAGGCAGAGGCTTTAACCCACTGAGCCACTCAGGCGCCCCGAGCAAAAAGAATGTGATCACAGTGCTTTTTAATAGTCTCTTGGAGCCCAAACGGTTAAATATTCAGGTCTCTTCTGAACCCAGGCAGTAATCCAGATTTCTGCCTTAATCTTAAGATTCCTTTTTCTTGCAAAATGGCTCCCAAAGCAAAGTTCATGTATTAGAGGATGACACTGCAGTGGGTGATTTTTTTTTTTCCCCCCCAAATGCCTAGCCTGTTTATGGAGTGTTTTGGCCTATCGGAACACTGTTGCCACTGCCCAAGAGAACACCCCTTACTGTGTGTCATTGACCAGGGCTGCCTTGCCTTAGAGCTGCTGACACAAAGGCTAGTGTCAGCCCTTCTTTCCACTTTATTCCTTTTTTATTACTCATTTTCAAGTAAGAACAGTGCTGTCTGTCTTCATTTTTATTTTGGTTTTTTCCATTATTAACTTTAAATTTAATGTAGAGAGTGAAAAATGACAAGCCAATATAGCTTTATTATTTTATTTAACATCCGAGGCCCTAACAAATGCTTTTTATTGCCTTACAATTATTATTTCTGGTATTCCTCTCCTGTCTGGTGAAACCAAAACATAAACGGTTAAATCGAAGCACCAAATGATTTATAATGTGATCGAGACAACCCTAGAGGCTGATTTAAGATATAGTCTCCTGAGTATAACCTGCCTCCTTTTCTTTGTTGTAATCATGCTGGAAAATAGGAATCATTTTCTCCGTGACTTTAGAGCACGTATTCATCAGTAACTATCATTCTTGTGTGATGAGACAGACCAGGAGAGCCAGCATTCTGACCCCTGGGGTTTCCTCGGTACCTCTCTCGATCTCGCAGTGCATTTACAGCATTCACACTAATGAGGCAAAAATTACTTGTGATTGCTGGGAGTGAAGCCTTGGCAATCGTCCAGTCATTTCACACATCTTATCTGATGGTGTGAACTCACTACATCCGAAACCTCCCCCTCCCAGAAGGAAACCAGCTGGAGAGTATAGAAGAAAAAGTAGGACTTAGCAGTTTCATTTTATATTCACGTAGATTGCACCCCTAGAGAAAGTTTGATTCACTCGTTATTGGCTAGTATGGTGACACTGGAGAAGAACCTTATGGCATGCAGAATTTTTAAACTTAGTTGAACAGGTTTAATACAATTAAACCTGTATTCAGTGGCTGGCTCCCCAAACGAGGATTCCAGTTAACAAAAATCAATTTCCATGTTTCTTTGGTAGACAACTGCTTGCAATTAGTTACTCGCTTCTTTTGATGCAAACTCAAAGCCATGTCTAGTCCCTTACTTAGAAGGTCATGTAGGAAATCCTAGCACTCTGCTTTTGCCCAGATTCTAAGATATAAGACCACAATCAGGATGTCTTAAATGTATTTAGTTTCTTAAACATAGAAGAGTTTAGAGAGTAGGTATGTTTTATCATTTTTTCCCTTTTTTTTTAAACATACTGATTTAGTCCTTTCTACCAAGTTCAAACTCATTCTTCTTTTAGGAGTCTCTCCTTTTTCTTCACTTGAGGAAGAATTATATTCCTGCTTCCTCACCCAAGACCTGTTAACCAAGGATGGAAATTTCCAAGTCATTAATTAAAGAAGAAAAAGATTACTTTTTTTTTTAAATGGTTAACTCAGGTTAACCAGGTATATGTTTCATATAGGTTACAACATATTGAAAACATAAAGCATGTTTATAATTAGAGTCATGTTTTTAAACAGCTTCAGATTCAGGGGCATGAAACATAAGGTCTCTAGAGCCTTCTGCCTGATCTCATAGAAATTGAGGGCTCATTCTTTCCTTTCAGACAAGGCTATTTTTCCACATATTTTTATAGACAGTTACCTAATAGATGTGATATTTATACATTTGAAAAATAATCCCAATATGTAACTATCTTTCATTTTCTAATTTATCACCCCAAACCAAGAATTACTTGAGAAAAGTGGAGGAATCTCAATGTAGCAAATAGACTTTGCTTTTTCAAGGCCATAGGAAAGGGCCCGGGGGCGGCCATGTTGGGGGAGGGCGGGGGCGGGTAGAAATGGTATCACACTGAGATATTGACTCTCTTGTGTAGAAATCTCCTGATTGTCACCCTTTGTATTTAGCTGCCTTTTATATGAACAGTAAATTTCAGCTTCCTGATGATCAGATGAAATATTTGACCAGGGATTTAATCATGAATAATTGATTTTGTTTGTAATTAATGCTAACGAGAATTAATACTTAGTTTTACTTCAGTGGATCGTATTTGTTTACCATACTTATTCTGCTTTTAAAATGTACTCTATATGCAACAAATATTTTCTCATACTAAGAAATCAGTGGTTCACTCATTCATTTTCTAGAAACATCAATTTAAACATTTTCTATGACTTTCTCCTTTTTCTTCATTTTACATGAAAACCAAAAACTCAATATTTTTTGAAGAAGTTGTGTGCGTAAAGGGCACATAGAGACAGTCCTATCATTGATTTTCTTACATACAGGGCCTTACCTCTAAAATTATGGTTCTAGCAAGTGATAAATAACATTACCAATAGGGATTTTTCAGATAGAAGCACTTGACTTCTCTTTGCCCTTGGCAGTGTTAACAGTCACTGTACCAGTTTTCTTTGGCACAGACAGCCTAATATTCCATATTTTCATATCTTAACTAGGATACAGAGCAACTACCTAATGTACGGCTTATAGTTTTCAAGGCTTCACGTGTGTGCCAAATAAGAGACTCAGTGCTCAGAGAGTCAAGACATGTTTCATGTTGAAAAATTTGAGTCTTTGTTGGTTCCCGTGTAGTCACTGTGCTGGCCACCAAGTCCTAATGTGAATGGCGTTTACGTTAGAGCATT
Organism: Procyon lotor; assembly: GCA_028646535.1. NCBI lineage: Eukaryota > Metazoa > Chordata > Mammalia > Carnivora > Procyonidae > Procyon > Procyon lotor. The sequence goes on from CM053603.1 coordinate 176,273,154, forward strand.
TCTTTCTTCCAGTCAGTGGCAATGAAGGAGGCCATATTTCAGAGCCTGGCCCTTCTCCTGGGCTGAGTCATCCGCTTAGATTCCTTTCTAAAGGTGGCCATGCCCTACTCAGGCAATGCACATCCTTCTCAGACTAACAGTGATGAACTAGCTCAAGCTTTGTACTCCAGTTTCCCCCAGGCAGACGAGTGCTCAGTGTCTTAAGAGTTTCCCATGAAGGGGCACCTGAGCTTGGGTCATGATCTCAGGGTCCTGGGATCGAGCCCCGCATTGGGCTTTCTGCTCAGTGGGGAGCCTGCTTCCCCCTCTCTCTGCCTACTTGCGATCTCTCTCTGTCAAATAAATAAATAAAATGTTTAAAAAAAAAAAAAAAGAGTTTCCCATTAAGTGCGAAGCCTTCTTTGTCAAAGTCAATGATTAGTTACTGTAAATTGTGGAGTTTGGGTGAATCTTTCCTCTTGACAAATTGTGTGTGTGTTGGTGGAAGCCCTGAGCTACGAGCTGGATAAGGTACTGTGAACTGTGGTCTCGTCTTCATAGCAAGTATTTTAATAGGTCTTTGAATTGGCCACTTGGCTGCAAAATTTTGAAAGAACACTCAGTCATGATTTGGTTCTATGTGCATATTTCCATCAAATGGGAGACAGTATTAGAGTCAGTAATACTGTACTAAAAGTGGACAGTATTTTATTTCTTAGCAAAATTGAGTATTTTGGACTAACTCGAAATTACAAATTGTATTTTTTAAATATACTTGGGAAATCCAGGCTTCTTAAATTAGACACAAGAGGCTGTTAAAAGATAGAAACTCTACCCGTATGATACCTGTCTGAAAAATTGTTCCTAAGACCTGGATTGATGTTGAAATGAGAATGCTGGTTACAGTAATTGAGCGCTTTTGGTTTAACTGAGGCTTCTATGCTCTTGGTTTCAGACACTTGCTTTCACGGCAGGCTCATTCATTATGAAGGCAGTGAAGGGCAAACTGGTTAGCTACCAGGAAAAAAAAGAAAAAGAGCTAGAGAACACACTGCAGAACAGAAATGAGAAGTCAGGGGGGAAAAATGCACGTGAAGGGAAACAATGAAGGAAAGAAAAAGATCCAGGAAGAGGAGGTACAGAGACGGCAAGAGAAATCAGTGTAAATGCAAATAAAATAACAGCATTGCTTTCTCATATTAGTAGAATAATGTTGGGCTGTTTCA
>CM053603.1:176284914-176327079 GCA_028646535.1 Procyon lotor
TGCCAGATGGTCCTGAGGAAGTCCCACATCTGAGGCAGGCCCTGTCTTGGCTCCTTTCACAGAGATAGGTGAGAATGGCGGGGTCCTTTGTTCAGACAGTGCTGGTGTGCGCTGTCTAGGCTCCTGACTGTTTAATCTCCCACCACCCAGCCCGCCTGTGGTCCCTCTGACACTGGCATCCAGGGCCTTTGCAGACAAAAGTGGCGTGAGGTTGCTACCCAAGCCCATCCAGAGACCCGTATTTCTGATTTGGAAAGAACCTGGCGCTTTTCCAGTTTGCTGTTTTACTCTGGGAATTACTGAGCTGTTTCGTGCATAGGACATGGCAACTTTTCCCCTTGCTTTACGCTGACCTGTCTTCAGCCGATGCTACATGAAACCATGCTTTTGACCTTTTGAAAACTGTCACTTTATTGGGGTTGTTTTTTTTTTTTAACTCTTTGATTATAAGCTGCCTCTTTAAATCATGATGAATGAAAGCCTTTGAAATCGCTAGAGACAGTATCAGATGTAACCTAGTTTGTATTTTTGACATTCTTACATGGCTCTATGATACTGTGCACCTTTGCTGATAATACTCAGCTGAAGAAAGTGACTGCCTTTTCCTTTGTATGGCACATTATACTGATTTTATTTGTTCCATTATTGGCGTGCTTTTTATTGGTATACAGAAAGAAAAGAAAGCACGCTATTCTGTAGGGTTTATTTGTTTCCTGTATGCAGTGGGCAGAGATGGGAGTGGGGTTCAGAATTGGGCCCCACATCCAGATGCCTGCAGTCCAGGGAGAAAAGATAGCAAGCAGTTTCTGTTTTAATGCTTTCTTTGACATGAGAAAGAATTTCATCAGTCCTCGATCTTAGGCAGTTAGTTTAAATTCCTTATGTTTCCTCCTAGTATAAAATGAGGATTTCTTCTTCCTGTGGTCAGTGGGAAATACTGCACCTCATCTAGTTCCAGACTGCAGGAAGAGAATACCTTCCCCTCACTGCGTTTCAGAGAAAATAGATATGTGGCTAAATACCTCCATTTCTAGGGTTAAACAGTTCAGAGGGCCGTGATTAGGTACTGTTAAGTGAATCAGAAGTCAGACTGTCTTCTGCTTGCATCCATTTAAAAAAAAATTTTACTTAAGATCTACATTATTTTCATGTAAGGTCTGTCATTAGGCTCATTTCCCCACCCCTGGAAGATGTGGAGGAGGACTTACATCACTGGGGATTATCAATAATAACCACTGTTGGTGAAGTCGGCACTTAACGTTTTATGTGATTGCTTTAGCAGCCAAAGATAATCAACATTTCCAAGTCTTTTAATGTAGAAAGTTGTGCTTTGCTTCCTGCCAGAGGAGTTTTCTTGGCTGATTCATTTTCTCTCGTTCTAACTGCTGCATTGGACTCGGCACCCTGGGTGGGGGGGGAGGGGGGTCCTGATGCTTCACAGATGTGCCCTTCTAGAGCCTCAGCCCGGACCTGAGACAGCCTCACTGCGTCAATGGGATGGCCGTTGTTCAGGGGGCGGCCGCCAGTGAGCTCTTATGGATTTGAGTTGCTGACATCAGATTTGGCTCTCCTCGGGCGTGACGTCTGTGCTTCAGGAAGTCCTTGAATAGTTGGAAAGAGTTCAGATGTTAGGGTCAGCAGCAGGGAGAGGTCAGCTGTTTGGCTTTTCATGCACACGCGTTCCGTGTAATGCTTTATTTCTGTTCCCTTCTCCCCGCTGTTTTGTGAATAGAAAAAGGCCCACTTACAATTTCTGCACAGGAGAACGTAAAGGTGGTGTATTACCGAGCGCTCTATCCCTTCGAATCCAGAAGTCACGATGAGATCACGATCCAGCCTGGAGACATAGTAATGGTAAGAAAGACTCCAGTCAAAGTGTGATTTTCTGTCGATGATTAGCATCTGTTCTCTTGCGCTGAATGACAGCATGAAGTTGTTGCCGAGTGCGAAATCCAGGGTTTTTGAAGTATGGGCTCCATCTTCCTTTCCTATTAGAATGAAAGATGATATTTAGAAATGTACCCTAGCATCACTTGAAGATAGAGGTGATAAAGAAAATGGGTTCTTACCACAGCCTTAGCGTGTTTCTAAATCTGTAAAGGTCTGATAATTGTAGAGTTTAGATTGCTACTTAAATACTATGAATAGTCTTTAAGAAAGAGTTTTAAATGCAAAATGCTTTATCATCCCTTTCACAATTGCCAGTGATAACTTTTGTATCTTTGGATCAGTGCATCTTTTCCCCCCTTTAATTGTGTGATCTTTGAATTGTGTGAAGAGTCACGGATCACATACAGCTAATCTGCCTTCTTACTCCAAAAATGGGCAGATAAAAGAGTTCAGAATTTTGCTTTGTCATAGTTCATTTACTTAAATTATACTAATAGTTGAATAGAATCACGTGATTATAACTCAAACTACAGCAGCCAGTTTAAGAAAGAATAAAGCCATATGTTTGACCTAAATTATTTTCTGAAAGAAAACAGTAGTTCCTCCATCTAGTTAATAACTTCAGAAGTAAGAGTCACAGAAGTGGTTAAAGTTTGCATAACTGTTGGCTTTTTTGGTTTCTTTAAAGATGAGCATGCTTCCAAATTGTAAAAAACTCTGAGGGAGACAAACGTGCAGTAATAGGTGTCTTTGAAGTTGAAGGGTAATGCCCGGGTCATTGCACTATTTCTTAGTGTGTTCATCTTGCATGTATACACCAGATCTCTGCGTGGAGACCCTGTGATCCTTCCTGAGCCAAAATAGAGAACAGCATGTTTGGTCTTCAGAGATCTCAACCCTGTCTCCCCTTCATTTCTGGCAGTTTTTTCTCAAATTATCATGGGCTTGAAATAAGGGCGTCAAGGCCCAACATCAGATAGATTCTTTAGAAGTCCAAATCTCCCTAACAATAGCACACCCTCTCCAAACAGTCCTGCCTTCGTTCAGCAAACTGTGTGTGAAGGCCTGAGTGCCAGCGTCACTCACTCTTTTACAGAAAGAACTGCTGGGTTCTGTGGTGTGGGCGCGGCGCTCTGAACCCAAGGACGGTGTTGCAGGCATCTTGTTCACCCCCCGACTCTTTCCCACACTGTGTTTCCTAATGGCCCGAAGCCACTTTACTCATGCTGCCGTATCTTCGAAACGGCAGGGCTTTTAAAGCCTATGAATTGTTAAAATATATAAAAATACCGTCCTGAGACTCTAAAACTTACGAAAGTACAATGTGACATCAGAGGGGGCCACATTACAAAGTTGTTTCCTTAACACTGAAACAAAAAAAGAGCCTAAGGTTTTTGAAACTGGATTTTGTTGCAACGCAGGGGACGAAAAACAGCGCTCTCTTCTTGAGATCAGGGGGTGTTTACAAGTAAGGAAGTGCTCTGGAAGATCTGTACTTGAATGAGAAAATATTGCTGTATTTTGGAAACATAGTCTTGTTACAATGATATTTTTCCTCAAGCTGGCTAACCACCTGCTTGACTAGATGAATAGAGTTTAGATGTGCTGTAAAAATAAAACATTTCATTAAACATATTTTGCCTTGCTTTCAAACCTTTGCTTTCCTGGTGGAGGTTAAAGGGGCCTGGGTAAGTCTGTGTAACTGTCAGGAAGTCTGCATCTTATTAAATGTTTTCTTCTTATAAATCACTTTAATTCTGTGTAAGTACACATATCTCTGGGTGTTGTCGTGGCAGTAAAAATATGTTTTGAGTTTGTGTAGTAGGTTTTGCTTTAAAAAAAAAAAAAGAAAAGTGTGTGTACTGGGTTTCTCTTTGCTAGATTCCATTTAAGGACTAACTTGAAGGCTGCGTATTTGGCAAATTATAAGGTTAAGTCTCCATCTCAGGCTATAGACAAAAATAAGTTCTAAGTAGTTTAAACTTAAAAGTTAAATTTCTTAAAAAAAAAATTTTTTTTTGAAGGAGAATATGGGAATAATTTCCTGGCAATGAAATACCTTTCTGAGTTAAAACCAGAAGCCATAAATGGTAAAAATGGACAGTTTTGACAATATAAGATAATTAAAACTTGTATATTGCAAAATACATAATGTTATATAAAGAATCCTAAAAGTTAATATGGAAGAAACCCAAAACTTAAAAAACTTGTCCAAGGATATGAAGAGATATTCACACATGAAGAAAAGTATATGATTTAAAAAATATACGAAAAGAGGCGTTATCATTGGTGATCAGGAAATGCAAGTTAGAAAGACCAGAGAGCATTTTTCATTTCTCACCTGAGCAAGTTTAAAGGTTTGGTAATAGCCAGCTCTGGCAAGAGTGCAGGCAAGTAGATGAAATACACACTATCAGCATGGTTGTATGAATTGACTAAGCTATTTGAAAAGCAATTTGACAATACCTATTCAAATTTAAAATTCTTATCTCCCTTAACCCAGAAATTCTGTTACTCTCCCTCCTCTAGACGGTTTTTTGGCACATGTGCAAATACATGTATAAAGGAACGTTCACTGCAGCATCGTTGATAAAAACAAAAAAGGAATAGCCTCGTATAAGTAAGGGAATGGTTTAAATAAATTACTATACAGCTAAGCAGGAAGATTAAAGATATGGAAAAAAAATTACATAGATCTATACATACAGATAAGCTCACCAGTAAGAAAAAAAATTAAAAAGGCAGAAACAACATGAACGGTATAATTGTATTTTGGTTAAATAAAAATCTGTGTGTGTTTATATGTGAGTGTTTTTATGTGTGTGGTTAAATTCCTGCAATACAGACATGAAACCACTAACATTGGTTACTGCTGGGCAGTGAAGAGGGGGCTTTCATGTTTAATTTTTTTGTACTTTTATATTATTTTCATATTTACAAATGTACCAACATTTGTCATTTTTAATGAAACACTAAAAGTAAACATCACTTTGTCAAGCAGCTTTGACAAGTATAACAGAGAATGAGTACCCAGGTCTGGAATGGTGTTTGCTTTATCTCAGACGTCCCCATGTGTCATGAAGGATGGAACTGTACGGCCAGGCTTAATTTCCTGGCTTGCTGAGGGGACAGTAGCCGCATCTTCTACTCCATCCACAGTGCGGCATTGCACCCTAGACAGCATCCAACTGTATTATCTTTGTGAGGTTAACAATCAGCACAGAAAAAAACCACGGAAACTGACATGTGATAGTAACAATTATTTTATTCCCTGAAGTTTGAGGTTAAGAAACATGATCATGAAAATACGTAGTAGAACATTACTATCAATTTCTTGGTCGACTAATCAGGATTTCACTTATTTTTGTGGGCACAATAATCATCAAATTCTCTGATTTCTCAAACTTCTTTGTAAATTAGCCGACTATCCTGGTTAGATTTCAGAAGTCTAAAGTTTCCTTTTTTAACGTCGGCAGTCTTGGAAGGAGGTTTAAAAGTCTTTTGTTTTTGAAAAAAACCTTAACTGTCAGTCCAGTTTTCTCCAAAAATATTTTTTTCCACGGTTGACAAAAATTAAAGTGGTATCTCGTATATAGTCCTGTTCCGAATATTGTTTATAATAGAAAGAAATATAAGATGATGTCTGCCATTCATATGTTGAAATCTTAGAAAAGTTGGGAGAAGCACATGAAAAAGCCAATGTCTGATGAAGTTCTCAGTGAAAGCTTACTAGCTCTGCTAGGAAAGAGGAAAGGAATCAGAAAAGACTGCTGCACTCAGGGAAGAACTCCTTAACAGAAGCTTCTTCATGGAGTCTGACCTTGGTTTTGGTAGCTAGAACTTAAATACTGTGAACATTGATAGCCTATCTTCTGATCCCAAGGTCCCGGTATTTGGAGAGGGAACAGATCCAATTTGACATCCATGACGTACTGGAATAGCGTAAGAAATTAGAAGAGGGGCTCTAGGCTGGCTCCATCGGAAGAACACGCCACTCTCGATCTCGGAGTCGTGAGATCAAGCGCCATGTTGGGTGAAGAGCTTACTTAAAAAAAAAAAAAATTAGAAGGCCTTTGCTCACTGCCATTTTGTTGAAGTTTGTCTTAGGAGCACAGGCTGGTGACCTAACTCAGCAGGTCTGGGTGGTGCAGGACTGAGGACATTAGAACTGTGTAGGGAGCTTGGAAGAAATAAGTATTCCAGGGCTCACCCACAGACACTCTGGGAACTTTGCTGCATATACAGGCTTCAGAATCTTCTCCAGGTGGTCCTGTTATGCAGTCACTTTTGGAACCACTACTCTAACCTAATGCCTTTTAACTGTCAAGACTAATTCTAAACCATTTCTGAAACATATCCTCTTAGAAATATCCCCGAAAAGGACACTTTGACAACCGTCAAAGTCAGCCGTCAACCAGTTCACTAGATTCTGAAAATTGTTTATCTTCCAATTTGGTATTATTCGCGTAACCTTAAACTCATTGTTTTTCCTTGTTTTCTCTGAAGGGAGATTTTTTAAAATAATAGTATCTTTTCTTTCCTGACTTCCTTCGATTTCCATAACCTTAACATCTGAGCTTGGCTTGTTTAGTAACAGTTGGCCATTGTATCATCACTATTTGGAGGGATCAGTACACAAATGCCGTCCCCTGCCTGTTTTATAATAAAGTTTTATTAGAACACAGCTGGAACCATTCATTCGCATAGTGCCTTCAGCTGCTTTTGTGCTGCAAGGGCAGAATTGGATAGTTCCTACAGAGGAAAATCTGATGACCTCTAAATTAGACCTTTAGGGGCGCCTGGGTGGCTCAGTGGGTTAAAGCCTCTGCCTTCAGCTCAGGTCATGATCTCAGGGTCCTGGGATCGAGCCCCGCATGGGGCTCTCTGCTCAGCGGGGAGCCTGCTTCTCCCTCTCTCTCTGCCTACTTGTGATCTCTCTGTCAAAAAAAAAAAATCTTTAAAAATAAAATAAATTAGAGCTTCAGAAAATAATTTTAATATTCTAACCCAAAAGTTTTGGGAAAAACCTTTATTTCCAAGCTGGCAAATGCAGGAACCATGTGCTGCTCCCCGTCCTCCTCAGTACATCCCAGGCAGCCCCGCCAGCTGCTCTGAGTCAGTGCACAGTTTAAATCTCATTGCTGTCCTTGTTCTGTATCATGCTTGCGAGGGGAGAGGGACTTTCTCTTTCCCTTCTTGCAACAAGGCCAGAGATTTTAGAAATATTCATGCTACCTGATGAATTTGGCAACCGTGAAGCATATGAACATTGAGACAAGAGACAGTATTATCGGGCTTCAGCCATATGTACTTGAACCTCGTAGCTGCTATGTGCATTTGACTGCTGCACCCAAGCCCTGCTGCATACAGTGGATATTAACATCCTGTAGAATAGATCAGGAACATTGGAGACACGTACGCGGTTCTGGGCTTGTGTTTCCCTTTTAGATGATGTTCCATTAGAATGACCCCAAATGCTTGGAGGTGTTGCAGTGGGGCTGCTTAAATGAAAGTATATGAAGACCAAGATTGTTACTATTTCAGATCCCCCTGACTTAGAGCCACCAGTAGATGAATCTACTTTGTGGACATTAAACTCCACACTGTAGCCAGCCCTGTCGAAAAGTTTCTATGCCTAACTCTTGCTCTGTTCTAATCTTACATACTGTTTTTCTACCATTGGATTGGCATTTGAGTCTCCCAAATGCAGGAAGAAATATTTCTCCTTTTCATATGAGAGAGAACCTTTGTGCTTTTTCCAAGTGGTTAATTTAATGTTAAGAGTGAATTTTTCTTCTATCCGCTGAATCGTAAAATTACAATTTTACGTAATCATAAATGAATTACGATAAATTCATTAAAATTAATGGATCCCTTTAAGAACAAATCAGGCTAATTGAGACTATTGTTTGGTCAAAGTTGACCAGTGAATTTCCTTGTTTAAAAGGGAAAAACCAATCTCACTATTACCCTGAGGGATGGGGAAACTCTTGTTGGTACAGATAAGAGGCTGATGTGGCACCATGCCTGCTTCCTAAGTATTCAGAACGCCTTTCAGCAGTGAATCAGTCTAATGGGTGTGATCAGCTACTTGGGGTACAAGCTAGACCGGCCCATGGGGCTTCGCATCCAATTCCAGATGTCAGTCCACCCTTTGTGTCAAGGAAATAACTAACTGTAAAGCACAGAACATAATTGAGTAAAGTAGCGGACCTTTGAGGAGGTCCTACTACTTGGACAGATGAGTAGCAGTTCCAGAGAGGCCATGATCCAGGATTGAACTCCAGCCCCTAAAGGATTGCTGCTGGCAAGAAGGCAGGCGCAGAGGGCCTGGGGCCCTCGGCAGGTTCCTAGAGCAGAGAGCTCCCCATACAAAGAACCAGGGATGATTCCCTAACGTGAGGGTAAAGACTAGGCTCTTAGAACAAAAAGCCCAAATGAGAGAGCTTCAGTCCAGACGGAGGGCGGGACAATAGGAGAGGTGCTTTTAAAACTCTGTCATTAAACACTTCTCATATGCCAGGTAGCATCTTAAATATTTCACAGTGTTCATCGCCACCATAATGAGACAGGTACTATTATCCCCATGTGACAGAAGAAGAACTCGAGGCACCAAGAGCTAGCTACAAGTTGCCCAAAGTCACCTGGTTAAATAAATGGTAAAACTGGTATTTAAATTGGGGTAGTCTAACTGCAGAAGTCTACTCTTGATCAGTACCCTTCGCCATCTAGAGGCTAAGTCGCTGTGTCGGGTCCACGTTCCTTCCTCACTCACGCCTGTCTGACATCACCTTGGTCCTAGAATGAGTGGAGTTGAACCTGTCCAGGAGTTGTGCAGCCCCCAGCACAACGTGGCCTAGAAACAGCTGTTTCCATTGCAAAGCTGTGGCGATGTTTAAATGTGTCATAATACCACCAATAAATATAAATGAAGAAGGAAAGGCGTTTAGCCATTTGCATCTCGCATAAAATCCAAGTGGGAAAAAATGTCATCTTAAATCCTCATCTAGAGAAACAGTTGGGGCTGCCCAGAAAAAGGAATATAAGCACAAAATAGTGTGGGGGAGTTGAATGAAAAGTGGCTAATGTGCTCACGTCTGATGTAAGCGTTAGCAAGAATATCAGAACCATAAAGCAAAAAATAGAACCTCCGAAGCAGTATTGCTCTTTATCTTGGGGAACTCCTTCTTGGAGCACGCTCAATTTTAAAACCTGCTTTTACCCCAGACAGTAAGCACTCCTTAAGGTGGAGCAGAGTGCCAGCATCTTCTACTTACTGGAAGTTTTGTAAATAAGTTGCAGAGCTAAGTTGTAAGTCGTGTAATTCTATTTTTTCCGCCCCATCCCAAGCATGTTTAAAAATCAAGTGTGCTAATAAATATTGCACCTACTCTGCACTGAATACAGGTAGCAGATGTTTGGTTCTGTAGTTTGGGGCTATTTATTTATTTATTTATTTATTTATTTTTAACTGTATATTTGAATGAGTTGGAAGACTGTTTTTTCTGTTTTTTTCTAAAATCATTGTTAAGATCCTACCTACTCATTTCTATAATTTCTAAAAAGCAACATTAATGTCTATTGGAAGTGTCCAATGTTTTACCTCCTCAGGCAGTATATATTAAGGGAGAAAAATAAGATAAGGTCTCTGATAGACCCTTACTTGATACAGTAATGAAAATAGTTTTCTAATAGTGAACGTAATTTTCCTCCAAAGTCATTCTCCTATTGCTCATAAATTACTGAGGGTAACTCATAAAGATAGGTAGAACCATCCTGGTGATTTGGAATGATCCTTTTAGGTTAGAATTAACAAGCAAACATTAAAAGCACGTGATATAATAACGTCTGTGAGAGTTTTAAATAGCAGAATTCTGTATTCTCAAGTGTACTTTTATGATGTTAAAGTTAAATTTATATGAAAGAAAAGCATAGGACCTTTGTCATGAATAAACTCTTCTTTAATTTAAATTAGATATATGATGAGAAAATTAAAGAGCTTTTAAATGGCTTAACATCCCCATTGCTTCCCGGGGAAACCATCTAAGACGGTGTTTTCATCTTTCTCATTCCTGTGCTGAACAGATAACCACTTGGTTATTAAGAGATTTTTAGAGTACCGGTTAATGTTGATTGCACCCTTCGCTTTCAGCTTTAAGCCATAAGCCCAAGTCAAATTATATTTCTTAATAATTCCATGACCTCCAGAGTGATGAAGTCTGCCACATCACTTTCCAATTCAAGGTAGCCCTAAAAATTTCAACTATGGGCCTGAGGACTTGCACTTTATCTTAACTACCGTTGCTAGGAAAGGTGGGGAGCTTAAAAAAAATAAGGGGGCAGAAAGAACGAGAACTTGCATTACAGCACATACTGTTTGTTCAGCATTAATGTTTAGAGACCGTTTTCCCAGGCACGGAGACGAGAATAGGGTGAGGACGCATCCGTGCGGTGTGTCCTTCCCATGGGGTCGGACGCTTGGGGCTTGGACCTGGGAGCGCGCTCGGTATGGGTTGATTGAGCTCCGCAGTTAAACTTTGTGACTTTTCCTGCAGGTGGATGAGAGCCAAACTGGAGAACCGGGCTGGCTTGGCGGAGAATTAAAAGGAAAGACAGGATGGTTCCCTGCAAACTATGCAGAGAAAATCCCAGAAAATGAGGTTCCCGCTCCAGTCAAACCCGGGCCTGACCCGACCTCCGCCCCCGCACCCAAACTGGCCGTGCGCGAGCCCCCCACTCCCGTGGCAGTGACCGCTCCAGAGCCCTCCGCGACCCCCAACAACTGGGCTGACTTCAGCTCCACGTACGTGTAGGCTCGCTTTTCCTGAGGGGTTTCCAACTCCTCGCTCAGTACTGTTTTTAAAGTATCGTTACGGTTTGGGGCTACTGTACCTCTGCAGAGAGGGGCTTGTTTCCTCCCCCCTTCCTCTGACCGCGGGGTAGCGAAGTGTGCGTGAGTCCCTGGCCTGGATCTGATGGGCTCCTCGCTCCGCAGTGATTCGTCCCGGGACGTGCAAAACAAAGCCGCGCATCGCACCGCGCTCGCGAACTGGTCTGCGACCCTCCTGCTTGCGGAGGAAACGGGGAAATGCCATTTCAAAATGTGACACTCAGGGCAGTCAACACATAGAGTCATTTCCTGCCGGTAACCTGCCCTTTTTTGCAGGCCAGAGACAGAAATTGAATTCCGTCGTGTGGTTTTGAACAGGATAGAAATATGATTCCTTCAAAGCTTTGCTCTGTACTCTGTCCTCCATCGGGCGCACATGTATCGGGGCGGGCCCTGGGTCACTGGGAAATGGCATTAAACGGTGTGTAAGCAGAGGTTTGAAGTGATGGAGGAACCTGCTGCCCACGCTTACATTAGAGAACCGTGATCTATGGTGGCCGTTGTCGAATAGTATTTTATTTTTTACAAGATTTTATTTCCTTATTGACAAGAGAGATAGCACAAGGAGGCAGAGCAGCAGGGAGAAGCAGACTCTTGTGAGCAGGGAGCCCGATGCTCCATCCCAAGACCTTGGGATCATGACCTGAGCTGAAGGCAGATGCTTAACCAACTGTGCCACCCAGGCACCCCCCGTAAAAGTGTTTTAGACAAGCAGTCAAGTAGGAGTGATTTGAGTAAGGAGTATCTTAATTTTTTTTTTTAAATCTAATCATCTTTCAGAAGAAGCAGATGGAAGGCCAGGAGTCAAGACATAATGCTAGAGAAAGATCAGATGGCCCAGATGGACAGGAGAAAAGAGCGTCATGACCAAGGGCAGAGAAAATAGATGGAAAATGGAAGGAATAGCAAGTTTTTCAATTCCTGTTTTCATGTAAAAGGTTGCAGGTGCTAAGAAAGGTCCTCCCTTTTCTAGCCCCTGCTAAAAAGTAGCCTTCTGTTAGTATGATTCCAAGTTGAAACTCTTCCTTCCTGCTTGATGTTGATTGAAAAGTTCTGACTTTTTAATTTTTTTTTTTTTAAAGATTTTATTTAATAGAGTGAGAGAGAGCACATGAGTGGGGTAGGGTAAGGGAGAAGCAGACTCCCCCCCGAGCATGGAGCCCAATGTGGGGCTTGATCCCAAGAGTCCGGGATTGTGACCTGAGCCGAAGGCAGACACTTAACCAACTGATGCCCCAGTTCTGACTTTTTTAAACTAAAGCTTAGGCTAACATAGAAGACAAATATACTGTGTTTTCTTTCCTTTTTTTAGATTTTTTTATTTACTTCTTTGACACAGAGAGATTACAAGTGAGCAGAGAGAGGGGGAGAGGAAGGCTCCCTGCTGAGCAGAGAGCCCGATGTGGGGCTCGATCCCAGGACCCTGAGATCATGACCTGAGCTGAAGGCAGAGGCTTTAACCCACTGAGCCACCCAGGCACCCCAAATACTGTATTTTCTAGGATTTCATTTTGCTGTGGATCCAGCCACTGTGACTGTCTTCTGTGATACATGTGTGGTGTGCACTTCTGCTGTAATTATGGGCGTCTTATTTTCCAAACCCAGAATTTGGACAAATTCTATAATTTAACGAATTTAAAAAAAAATTTCAATAGAGAGACACAGGGAGGGGCAGAGAGAAAGAGGGAGAGAGAGTATCTTAAGCAGGTTCCACGCCCAGCACAGAGCCCAGCACGGGGCTCCATCCCACGGCTGGGAGACCATGACCTGAGGCAAAATCAAGAGTCAGACGCTTAACCGACTGAGCCACCCTGGTGCCCCTCAAAGGAATTATTTTGATTTTCAAATGTGTTTGTGTCTCAGAAAGATGTAAAAAGTAAATCACGTTTGGATTTGCGTTTGCACAGATTATTTAATGTTATACAAATCACAAAATTAAAGCCGTCCCTGAAGTCTAGCATGACTGGTGGCTGTCAGGATCCCTCTTGTGACCCTGGTGGCCGCACATGTGGCCTGGTGATCGCCGTGGGATGGAGGGGGCAGAGAGACGGCGCTGAGCGCCAGCCGCCAAGCTGGCGTGTTTTCATAGGTGCCGTCTAACTTCTTTTTTGCTGGCCTTGCTGTCGTTTTACAAATGACTGAGAGGCAGAATAATGTTCCCATTTTATCAACAAGGGAATGAAGACTCAGATGACTGTCCTTCGCCTGAGGCTCATTGCTAGGGCATGAAGCTTGGATTCGAACCCGAGTCTGAAGCTCTTTCCTTCTCTTCTTGTTTTGTGAACTTAGCCCCACAAATTCAGTGGGTGGGTCTCCGTCTTCTGTGGGCGAAAAGCTGGCACCCAGGAAGGACTTGCTTCTCATGGTCGCCCACGTTTCCTTCCAGGTGGCCCACCAGCGCGAATGAGAAGCCGGAGACAGACAACTGGGACGCATGGGCCGCCCAGCCCTCGCTCACCGTCCCGAGTGCCGGCCAGCTAAGGCAGAGATCAGCCTTTACTCCAGCCACGGCCTCTGGCTCGTCTCCGTCTCCTGTTTTAGGCCAGGTAAGGGCCGTCAGTGGGAGGGTGGAGACCCAGCCCGCTGTGCCCGGTACCAGCACGTTTGGGAAGTGCGTCTTGACAGCGTTCCTCTTGGTGTCTGGGCCAGGTGGCAGCGGTAATTCAGTTCACGGTTTCCCAATAGCGTTAAGGAGCCTGGAAAGTTCCAGGGAGGGTACTCTGATGCCCAGGTTGACCAGAAAAGCTTCCCTGAGGAAGTGGCATTTGAAGGGCATCTTGATTTTATTCAGCAGCAGAGCAGGCTGGCCTGTCAGCCGGCAGATGCTGTGAGAGAGGCTTTCAGGTAGGAGATCGGAACGTTTCGGGAAAAGTTCGGGCCGGTTGATCTGGGGAGACCAGTGAGTATATATCGGAAAAGGTTGGCTAATGACAGGTGAACGGGATGACGTAGTTGTTGTGAACATTACTACTCCATACAATAAAGCAGTAGTTGACGTACTACAAAGAAGATAAAGGAAGGAAATGTCTATAAATAGTCGAACAGAGCAAATGCCCATCTAGCAGGCATTTGGGGGTGGGGGACGGTTTCTGACCTGGGACAGGTTCGTGGGGAGGGGTAGGCAGAGGACATCGGGCAGCAGCGACCGCTAAGCAGGACCAAGTCGCACTCCTGTTGGAGCCAAAGGAAAGGAAAGCGGTCGTGGATTGAGCCACGGACTTGACCTCAGAGAGAAACGGGCCACAAAGAGAAAATGATTTTTAGTTGGAGGGAGGAGCCAGCTTGTGTGTTCAGTTTAAGGTGAACGCGGGGCACCACATGGGCCCGTCTGACAGGCATTGGGAATGCAGATCAGCTCTGCGGCCACGGGTGGGATCTTCAGGAAAGAGAGAACAGAGCAAGAAAACGGAAAATGCGCAGAGTGTGTGTTTTCCGACCTGGAAGAGGAGGAGGAGGAGCTCCCGCCCAGAGGGGTTCCTTCCCTTTGCTTCTGTCGGCTGTTTGCAGAAAGGGGGCTGGTGATCAGGGCAGAGAGCGGTCAGTGTGGCAAGAAGAGTGGATGTGTGACCTGGGAAGGAATAGGAAAAACCGATTGCGAAGGGCTGGGGAGGCAAAGAGAGAGTGGAGAGGTTTGTGACCCCGAAGTCACAGGAGCAGGCGGAAGGAGGGCACCGGGGAGAAAGGGAGCCCCGCATCAGGCACCAAGAACTTCCTGGTGGGGGGTGGGCACGCCGTGCAGGGTGCAGAAAGAAGACAGGATTCTTCTTCTGGGAGAGGGAGGGTGAAGAGAGACTGGAGAAAGGAAAAGGAAGAAAAGGAGTTCAGGTGGTACCGGGTGGCTGTACTCTGAGGAGGAAGTGTTTCTGTTTTATAATGTGGAAACTGAGGCCTAGCGGGAGGAAACAGTTGTCCAAAGTCACGAAATTAGTAAGTGACACGCACAGGGTTCCAACCCCAGGCCGGCCCTGGGCTGGGTTATTCACCTGTGTCCCTGCAGAGAGGTCGACAAGGCAGCACGGGGACGGTGTCTCGGGAAGAGTTGACGAGGCGCTAGTGAGGGCCCGCTCAGTCGGGAGCACCGGACGGCCCAAGACAGCCCAAGCCGGCGGGCTGTGGGGACGGGAGCTCCTGACAACCCGAGGGAGGAGAACGGGAGGCAGAAACTCTGCGGGACTTGAAGGCGTGTGGAGCCACGATTGAAGGGAGCAGGGATGTCGGAGGTTTAAGGCGAGGTCCCAGGAAGGCCGGGCTGGAGAGAGGGTAGCGTGGCCGCTGGGCTGTTTGACCTGCGTAAGTGCCCACCGTCAAGCCCCACAGGACGGTGTTTCCTAAAGGCAAGTAGGCATCGGCTCCAGATGAGCTGTCCTTGGCCATTATCCTTTGTTTCTGTCCACTTTCACTTACGATGGAAAGCTGACGTCGTATATTTTTATAGTATTATCTGAAGATATTGTAGTGGTTTTCTGTTACAGTTTTTAAAAGATAATAAATGCCTCGCCCTGCCTTTCCAGCCGCATCTCCTACTCCGCCCCTCCATGAAACTAGGCTCCACGCACCCCGGGACTGTGCTCCTCTTCCTGGACCCTTTGCCTGTGCTGTGCCCTCGGCCTGGAGTGCCCTTCTTCCGAAGCCCGAGCTCACACAGTCCTCGCCCTTCGAGGCCCGACCCCAGGGCCGCCTCCTCTGTGAAATTGTCCCTGTTGCCCTCAGGCAGAATTCCTTCCTCTTTCCTCCCTGTTCCCGCAGTGAACAGTTGGAGCCTGTCGCTGGTAGATTTCATCCTGCCAAGTGGTATAGATCGCTGTCTGTATCTCTTACTCCTGCATTAATCGTGAAGTCTTTGCTAAGAATATCGAAACGGTGCTTTGTGGTTAATAAAGTCTTTGACCTAAATTATTTTGAGGAGGCGGAGGTGGCATTTCGCTCCTCTTTGTAACCCCACATTGCCTTTGCATGTAGACGTTCACAGGGGATCACAACGCATTTACGCCCTGTGTCTCTAAAAAGGACCTAAAACAAGCACAGCCCAACACAGGGCGTATTCCCTGTGTCCACCTAAAGTCAGATAGCAGTTCGTTATCCTTTGAGACTCCAGGAGAGGATTTCCACTCCTGTACCAGTCTTCCACCAAACGTCTGAATCCATTCGGAAATGCGGTAGCGGTGCCCTGGGCTACTTGGGCGTTAAAGTGGAACCAGATAGAAGAGGTACACAGCCAGGTGCCACAAAATAAATATTATGACCTCCTGGCTTGTTTAAGGGGGGAGTTCGAGATGGCCAGACGATGGCCTTGTGAGTAGGCCGGCAGGTTTTCACCTCTCGTTTTGAAAAGAAGTGATTCCTAGGACACAGGGACACATCCAGCCCCCATGCTACACCGAAGCAGGGTCCTTCGTGGCCGTGTGTGTCCCCATGGGCGCTGGCCGGAAAGGAGCATTGGTGCCAGCACTGGTGTCACTGGAGTTGGTAACGATCACGGAGTAACGAGAGGTCCTTTATGTGTTTCCACACAAGGGCGAGAAGGTGGAGGGACTACAAGCCCAAGCGCTGTATCCTTGGAGAGCCAAAAAAGACAACCACTTAAATTTTAACAAAAATGATGTCATCACCGTCCTGGAACAGCAAGACATGTGGTGGTTTGGAGAAGTTCAAGGTCAGAAGGGTTGGTTCCCCAAGTCTTACGTGAAACTCATTTCAGGGCCCATAAGGAAATCTACAAGGTATTTTTGTGTTTATCTGCTTCTCTTAGATGAAAACAATGTTAGGCATTAAAGCATTGCTTGCATTGTTGGTTAAGATTCCCAGGTGGGATTGCAGGATAATTTTGTCTTCGGACCCTGTAACTACAGAAGTTAGGGGACATGCCCGCAGAAGGCAGCCCCTGACAAACAACTGGTCCTTTTCTTGCCTTCGCTCGTGGAAGGCTGCATATCTTGTTTTTCAGTGACTTCTCTAAGTGGGAATTCTACTCTGAGGCCTGGAACTTTCCTGTGGCCTTGTTGCACACTATGCCTCTCTTCGCGCCTAGTACCCGGTACTATGCCAGATACACACAAAGACTCAGAGGCCCAAAACATGTGGGAAAATAACGGAAAGAACGAATTCTCTCTTTTTTTAGGAACCTCAGAGCACAGATCCTTTAACATAAAGGTTGTAGTTCAATTATTGCAATCATGTAGGTGCTCGAAACAAATTAAGAGCTTCAAGGAGAGAAAAATAGCAAAAATCGTGGCCGAGGATCTATCCTTCGCGCTTGCAAATAGATCAGTATGTTGGCCGCTTACCCCATGTAGCAAGTACTGAGAAACAAGAATGCGAGCTCAGAATCCTGCCTCTTTTGCACGTCCTGTGTTCTCACTTAGCCAAGTACGCCTCTTTCTGCTGTAGATGGGGCAGAGTTTTAAATATTAAGTATCTTGAAGAAACAAAAAGGGGGCGGGGGATCAGTGTCATTTGTATTCATTTCTTTGAAGATAAAAATTAAAGTACCTTCTCTTCCCACCTTTTCTAGCATAGATTCTGGGTCTTCAGAAAGTCCCGCTAGTCTGAAGAGAGTGGCCTCACCAGCAGCCAAGCCGGCCATTTTGGGAGAAGGTGAGAGAATCCGAGTCAAATTGTGTTCCTTGGGAGGGTCAAGGGGGTCACGTACTATAAACAGTGAATGTTTGAAACGAGATGGGATTTCACTCTAAAGTAGACCACGTTGATTGACGTGTGGTGTGTTCCACTCTGAGGTGAAATGAGAGGTTAGATCTTCACAGAAGCAGAGTACCTCACGGAGACTTTCAGGACAGTATCAGGCACCCTGATCGTAAACACTGAATCTTGTCGTGATACTTGGTCACGAGCCCTTTGACCTTTGAGGGAGGCCCGCCAGCGTCGCTAGGGATCCAGTTTGGGGAGCTTCTCTATGGCCAGATCGTGGTCACTGCTTCCCCTACTAGAGCCCGTTCTCCTCTGACCCGTACATAGTGTTTCGTTTCAAAGCTGTAACGCCACAGTCGAGTAGAGCTGTCCCGGCGATCTCCGCCACCTCGAAGGAAACACAGAAGCTCAGCCTTTCAGTTCCCGGTAAATAATCACACTGGACGGTTTAGGTCTAAAAATGTCGTTTTGAGTATTTATGACACAATTAATTGGTTTATTTCCTGGTCTTTATTTCGTGACATAATTCTGAGGATCCCCCGTGCAGGAACACGGTGTGGGGTTTAAAATGAACGAAACCCACATAATCCGGGCTCCACCGGTAGAAATCCCCCGTCTTCTCTGCGTTCGGTGTGGCCATTCTCATCTAATTGAGGGGTGCTGCCCGAAGTTGACGGGCTTTCCACCTGGAGTCAGGTCAGTGCTAGCTAACAGAGGTCTACCCAGTTGTCTACTAAGTTTTTGTGGGTTCCTCAAATTCTGTGAAGATAGAGTATTTGATTTAGTTTGTTCGCCATCATGAAGTTGTTGCATTCCTCAGAAAGCATGCCTTGAGAAAGAATTATGAAAACAGTTGTTTAAGTGGAAACAGCAAGGATTAAGGTCTAGTGGACTTTCAGACTCACGGGAACACACTTTTCCAAAAGGAACTCGAGAAGCAGAAATGTTTGCAGTTTATAGATACAGCCGTAGAAACCTCATCATTGCCAAACAAATCCAGCATTTTATTGGATCCCAGTTTTGCCGTTTCCACCAAAGTGATCATTAGCAGAGTTCCATTTATACACACTTATCAGTCGTCTGAATGAGTGTTTTATCCACTAGCGTTAGCCGAACGAGGCACCAAAAAGCTCTTTTAAACACAGCATGTGTGGTCAATTTTGTATAAAGCAGATTTTACAATTCTGCCCAGATTCAGTGTATTTTTTCCAATACCCTGGCTCTCGCTTGCCAGCCTCATAGTCTTGGGTATGCCTTCGCTTCCTCATCTGGAAGGTGGGCATACTGACCACCCTTCAGGTAGGAAGTTATTACAAAGGATTAGGAGATCAGCTGTGTCAGGCGTTTAGGAGAAGGGTCCGTGAGCATCCACTAGTGTTCTTGCCTTTTTGCTTTGTTTCCCGCATTGTTGATGGCGAGCCACTCAACACAGTGAGCATTCTTATCTAGGAACAGTGCCGATGAATGCTGATTTGTTGGGAAACATGTGCGGAGGCCTTGTCCCTTGAGGCCTCCCAGAGGTCGCCGGTGAACCACACACATGTTTAAAGTTGGGTAACAGAGAGAGATTCTAATCCCTGCTGACATTTATTACATCCACTGTCAGATGATTTAGGAATATTAGGGAACACTAGGAGGGAGATCGCTGGCCTTCCGGAGTGGCGTGGGAGAACTTGGCAGTTGACGTTCAGAGAAAAGCTATCGACGTATATTAATGAGGCCCTTATTCATACCGCATTATAGGCGATCACATTTAAAGTAAACCGTACGCCAGATTGAATAGATTTGTCCGTTTGGGAATGGCCAGTACTGTGTGGTAAATGTCTCCGGAGGCGGGTCGGAGTGCCACCACGGGTCCCTCCTCCCACATCCCTGTTCTCACCGAGTCCCCGCTGAGCCCCGCAGATGCCTGTGTGCACAGCGGGGTTAAGCGAAGCCACAGTCTTTTCCAGTCTCCTTGGTATCGCAGAGAGCAGCCGCAGGGTCAGCCAGAGTTCAGGCTTCTGAAGTTTCTGAAGCATTTTGAAAGTGACTTCAAAATTTGGATCCGTTTTTAAGAAAGCGACTTTGCAGTGCAGGAATCACGGGGCGGAAGGCTGATCTGCCAAGGATCCTGTCTTAACTGGCCGAACACGAGCTAAGGGGCGAGTGACAGAGCAATAGCAGAAGGGAAGGGTCAGAGCACAGAGAAAGCAGGAAAGGGAAGATAGTGATGAGAAAGGAATGTCCTTAGCAAGACCGCCAGACTTTGATTTCCGTGTGTGGGAAATGGGTTTTCCAGTTGTAAGTGTGGAGGTTAGTGTTAGCCACTCTAGGAGACTGGAGACAGAGAGGCTTCTGTTCCGCCTTCGCACATTTGGATGACCTTGGGTCTGCGGGGTCCGGGTCGGCACTCCCCACCGAGGCAGCCCTTGGAGGGCTCTCCCACCACGCAGAGCTGCCCACATTAGCACACGCATTAGGGGGCTTTGTGTTTTTTTGTCTTTGTGTTAGCTTTCATTAGTACCCCCTGCAGAGGCTCTTAAGATGAGCCAAAAGGATTCCTCCCCACTAAATTTCTGCCCATTAGTTAACATTAGGCTCTGAGTTCAAGGGCTCCCTCTGAAGTTTTGGCCAGAAGCAGGCATCATCCATCATAAAAATGAACTTCCTGACTAGGTAAATAGTGATCTTTTTTTTAATTACTTTAAAAAAAATACCCCAAGGCCGAGGATAAAATGGAGGAAAAGTAGAAGCGAGAAACCTAGGTTCACCTTTCTGTAAATCTTTTAGCCCGCCCCTGGTGTAGCGTCTAGAATTTTATGTCTAGTGATCTTTTCGGACAGTTTGGTTTGCTTTCTGAGCCTTAGTAAAATCAAGTCTTTGTGATTAAAAAGAAAATTTTCCTCTGGAGTGCACACCCTTCCCGTGCAAGACCGCAAAGAACATTAGTTCTCATCCTTTAAGAATGAATATAAATATATAATAAGTGAGTATAAACATAAGAGTGAATATAAAATGGAAGAAACTGAGATTGCTTTTCAACTTGTTCAGGAAGGTTTGCTCTTTTCTGGGATTAAGGAGACATTACTTTTACTATCAGTCCGTGCTCCCTCTTTGTGCACCTGACCAATAGATGCCCGTTCTTAACTACATGGCATGTATCTTTTATTTGTGTGTTTTAACCGCTTCCCACCGTCTAGGAATTTGGCACAAAAGGGCGTAAGTTTTCACTTGGGCACTTGAATAATGAACAGTGTGTCTTATTTAATTTACGGAAAGGTTATACTGTATCTAAAACTTCTCCACGGTTGTGACTTGGTGCCCTTCAGGTGGAAATACAGCTCTCTGGGGTGGGTAGAAGAGCTCGTGTGTCCGGGCGTCCCAAGTCAGAGCTCAGCACCACTGCTCGGTAAATGTTAGTTAAAGGTAAACGTAAAAGGCATCTTCACTTAAAAGGAAATCACGACATTAAATTATAGCCCACTCCTGGCACTCAGTATTGGTAGACATGCGGTTGGCCTTTTTTGTTCCCATGGCTGGGCCTTCACAGGAACTGTCCCCCTGTGTGCAGTTAAAATGTTTATGTGCAATTGGGGAATTGGGAGCCCAGGGCGTTCTGCAGTTCTGTTTTATCTGTGACAAGCCTTTCTCGTGAATGGATCTTATCCGAACCTCCTTATTCGTAAACTTGCATTTGCAAAGCTGTCTGGGATTTCTGTAAACAATCAAGCTCTCTCCGTATCTCAATATTTCTCCCCACCAGAATTTATTGCCATGTACACTTACGAGAGTTCTGAGCAAGGCGATTTAACCTTTCAGCAAGGGGATGTGATTTTGGTTACCAAGAAAGATGGTGACTGGTGGACAGGAACAGTGGGCGACAAGTCCGGAGTCTTCCCTTCTAACTATGTGAGGCTTAAGGACTCAGAGGTAAACCCACATTAACTGTTTCCTCTCCCTTTCCGTGCGGTGATTCTTTGCGGGGAGCCACTGTATTTGACAGCGGAAGCTTTGATGGGTTTGGCTAAGTTCCAGGAACTTGACAGCAAACACAGAGCGACCTGTAATTGTTTGAACTTGTCATTTGGTGCCACAGGGTAAGCCTTGGCTTCCCCACGAGCCAAGAACTCCCTGGGGCCCAGTGGAGGCTGGGCTGAGTCAACTGGGTTAACGGTCAGCATTCGTCTCTTTCCCCGCTTGTGACTGGCTTAGGATTTGGAGTGAACACGTTTCATTAGGCCTTCAGGTCACTGAGCTGTGGGATACCTGCAGAAAAGCGCACAGCAATATTTTACTCATATAAACAAAAGGATTTTGGTGATATGGGCCCCAGAACTTTGGGCAGTAGAGAGTTTCTCCGATTTATATTTTCGTCTACATGTTAGGAAGACATAAGATTTAAGAGCTCGATAACACTTTGGCCTTAGTACCACAGGCCCACTGATCAGGGGCCTGAATTTATTCTAAATGTCGTTATCCTTATAAATCGGAAATGGCTCCCATTATTGTGACATGGGGCCCTGAAAGTCCAGTTGCATACCAAGTGTTCTTGAGGTGGTGCAAGTTTAATGAAACTGTGGGGTGGGTGCCCGCCCCCCCGAGTATAGGGAGCCTGGCCCCTAGTGGCGAATTTCAAGTTAGTGGAGAATTTCGGGGTAAATCAACATCATTTAACAGATCCATTGCACATAAATAAACCAACAAGAATTGGCTTTTTCTTTTTCTTTTCTTTTCTTTTTTTTTTTAACACTGGCTTTCCCAGGTGTAAGCCTGGGGGACAAGGCTCCTCCCTCATCGGCAGGCCGGGGGACCTTGGGTGGACCTTGGGCTGGACCGCAGGCCCCGGTGCCTGCAGTTGCTTTGAGAGCCTGGAGCCTGGCCCCAAGTTTCCCCTTCCCTGCTCTCCTTCCCTGCGGTGCCCAGGAGCAGTTTTTGTTTTGCTTGGGTTTTGTTTTTTTAGGGAATGTCATTTTAGCAGTTTTGGAGGGTTTTTTTGGTTGTTTTGTTTTGTTTTGTTTTCCCTTGCTGTGATCTTGAGATCAGCTTACTGAGATGCCCAGGGAGGGATTTGCACGAGTCTGCTTCCCTTTAGAGAATTTGGCTGAAGCCTGGTAGAAAGTGCTTCTCTCCAGTAGGACAGCCGGCGAATTGTCCTCGGCAGACCCGGAGAGGGGAGAATTGGGCTTCTCTCCGGGAATCCAGTTGGATCCAGTAAGAATCATACAGACGATACCTCAGAAGGGCAGGGAAAAAACTAAAACTAAACTCAATTTCTACCACTAGGCATGAAGACTCTGAAAATGACTACCTTTTGGATCAATTAAAAGACCAAAGCCCTTCCTTACATTGTATTTTGATAAACTGTAGTTTTCTATTAAAAAAAAAAAAAAAAAAGTCTGAAATCCGTAACTTAAAAAAAATTAACTTTTTCTTAAAGGTAAACTGAGTTACAAGGTGCTTTTTAGCCACGGTCTTAAAATATGAGCCACAGAAGAACCAACAAGTGCTAAAGATTTTGGACAAATATTTAGCTGCATTATTTCACAACGATGAAAAAATCTAAAAAGTCAGCTCTTTTCACTCTCCTTGGATACAGAGTTCAGTGTCTAAGGAAAATTTCCTGCTAAAACCAGACCCAGCCTCAGAATTGCCCCTCTGGGCAGGGGAGAGGTTGTCCTATCAGGGCTTCCCTTCTCCATAGGGAAAGGCTGGGACACGGACCCTGGGGCAGCTTTCCTCCCGCATTCCTGTGGGGGAGGGGGGGGTCCAGGACAGAACCTGGCCCTCTGAGTGTGTGTCTTAGTTTGTGTGCTGGCTGGGGTGTCAAGAAGGGAACACACTGGGCCGCCTGGCTGGCTCAGTCGGTAAAGCATGTGACTCCTGATCCCGGGGTCATGAGTTCAAGCCCCATGTTGGGCATAGAGCCTACTTAAAGAAAAGTGGGGAACACACTGAAGCTATTTGGACTCTTATCATTGGGTGTTGCCAAATGCCTTGATCCTTTTATGGACGAAAGGGAGTGTATTCTAAGTCCATACTGAGAAAGTTAACTGGTCTTTTTGGAATCTTGTTTCATTAGTATCCCTACATTTTGATAACGCAGCCTCTAAAAATAGCAAGAGAGATTGGTATTATATATTCTGTTAATGCGGAAATTCATAATCCGAGTAAAAATTGTAACTCAGACATTCCCTGGTAAATAGTTATTAAATTTCAGTCACCAAAATAAAGGGACTCTGATAAGTTAGATAAATGGCATGTTTTTATTCTTACCTGTAAGTGTCATTTACTTTATTAAGTGTAAGTGTCATTTACTTTATTAAGTCTTTTTTGTTTTGTCTTGATTGGAATACTTAATTTACTTCCAGACAGAGACTCAAGGCTGAAAATCAATTCAGAATAAAGCACTCAGTAATGACAGATTGCAGTCTGGCCCCTGTCCTAACTCGAGGTCCCTGTTGGCTTGTTCAGCTGGTTTAAAATTCCATGAGTATCCAAAAAGGAATTCAACCCCAGAGCACTTTTGGAACAATTAATAGTTGCCAAAAAACAAAACAAAACAAAACAAAAAAACCTCTGGTCTGGTCTGCTTCTGTGGATTGTGCAGCCAGCATTGATAGAGGAATTTCAGGGTTTAAGCAGTGTAAGATTTGGGCGGAAAGGATATGTAGGACAGTGGCTGCCTCTGTGGGTCAAGAGCTGAATGAGAGGTGGAGAGGCATGTTTGAATAGCCACTATGCCGTTTCTGTTATTAAAAGCAAAAAGGAAGTTCTAAAGCAAGTGTAGCAAACTATTAATATTTTACGTAGTAAATCTGGATGTGAGCTCACGGATGTCAGGGTCTCTGTAGTTCTTATGTGTCAAATATATAAGAGCCCTTTGAACATCAGCAGGAATTCAGTGTTCAGGACCTAGACCAATAGGCCTCCTCACCCGGCGCCCCCTGGTGGGTGGGGTTGACCCAGGGGCAGCATCTGAGCCCTCTGGGATCCTATGGTGCCGCATCCTTTGCTCACTTTTCTTGAAAGAAGAGGGTAAAAGCTGTGTGTTGAAAGCACTTACTTGTCCCCTGTTTTCCTGATACCCGTCTGTGTTTCCCCAGAATGAGCAGGGGGGTGCCGGGGCTCGAGCGGGCTTGTGTCGTCATTGATCATGTTTGAAGTTGCATGACCGAAACTCTGCAGTGTGCAAATGAGACCTTTTGCTCTGTTTTAAGGGCTCTGGAACTGCTGGGAAAACAGGGAGTTTAGGAAAAAAACCTGGTAAGTTACAAACCCTGATGCTTATTTTTCAATGTTTTGAATGTAATTGGTAGTTGCTCCCAGTCTTTGCTCAGGAGGGCCGGAATCTTTCGTAAGAGGGGTTGGAGTTTATCCTTTTCTCGGAATCCATTCATGACGTGCACATGGTTATGAACTCTAGCTGTCGCTTCACACACGGGGAAGGGGGACGTCACTAGACAGAATGTTCTTGTGGGTCGCGAAGAAGTAAGTCAGGCAAGGTGGTGGCACGTTGTACCGCATGGAGCGCCAAGGTTTGGGCGCAGCCGCCGCGCCCTCCTCCTCGTGGGAGGCCCGGGAAGCTCCAGTTCAGTCACAGGACAGAAATAGTGGCTGGGATTCAAAGAGCAAAGTAGAAGTCCCGTTAATTTAGGAGCCACGGGGTGGTTTTCCTCAGGTACACACGCTGAAGGTACGAAATTACAGTCATCCCTCTGAATTCAGTGCTGTAGTTTATTGAGCCAAAATCACACGTTCTACAAATAGTACCAGGAACTCAAGGGGAAAGAAGCAGATGTGAAATCCTATGGTTTGTGTGGCACGTCTTTTTGCTCTACCATCTCTTAGGAGGTGGTAGATGGCGTCCCCGGCAGGCTCCTTGGGGTGGGGGAGGGTCTGGTGTTTCTGGGTCTGGTGCTCAGCTCCAGTAGGGCTTACCTGACAAAGAAAAGTGGGTTCTCGGGTTGTCATAGGATTTTAGCCAGACGCTAGAGGCTGGGACACCTGGGTCCCCATCTCTGTTTTAACAGTGAGGGTTTTTACATTTTGAATTGTCATTCCAAAGGGTCCAGATGGGCTTAACTTTGTACTGAAACCAGCGAGCTGCTCAGGGACACAAAAGACAGAAAAGAAAGCCAGGGGCAGATTGCCGGCTGTGCATGCCAGGTCCTTTGAGGAGCAGGAAAGTCTGAGGCCAAATAGGACACTCATTGGACTCTCTCCAGACCAAAACCTCTTGGAATCTATGGGAGGGTGAGGGGAGAATTCTTACCCCCAGCACAGATTTCCCAGCGAGGGCTCTCAGCAGGGCCAAGGTGTGTGTGAGCAGGCCTCTTTCTTGCTGCCCCTGATCTCCCTGGAGCATCTGGCAGGGCCGGGCCTGCCCCCTGACAGCCTGGTGGCCGGTGGCCACTGGCAGAGCAGGTCAGAGGGGATTGCTTAGTACACGTGCTTTCTGGAGCAGGAGGAAGTACCATCAGGACAGGAGGGCCTTTTTACCTCTTTGCTTGCTTGCTTGCTTGCTTTCCCTCATTCCTTCTTTCTTTCAAGATTGGTGTGGTAGAGAGAGAGCGTGGAGGACCACAACAGTTTGTCCGTATTGCTTCTAGAAGTCCCGAAAGCAGTCACTGCAGATAGGCCAGAATTCAGTCAGAGAAGCATTTTGTTTTTTCGTACTCAGCCTCCTGTGCCAGTAGAAATGTACTTTTTAGAGCCTGGTCTATGGTGCTGCTGGAATTTTTCCCATGAGATTTTTAACATTTGGGAAAAATACAGAACTGTTTATGGTTTTTTTTCCCCCCTGTGCTGAACTGTTTTTGCATAAAATCCTCTTAACTCCCTATTCCTTTTTTTTTTTTTTTTAACTTGAAAGTAAACCGGCATTGACATGATTCCTACCTGTTATTCAAGGATCCCCCCCAGAATGGGAGCCGCAGAGAAGATGGTCACATGGGTAGGGCTGAGCGTCTGAAGCCACAACATCGGAATCAGCTAGCGCCAGGCCCCCCAAAAGTTTCTGGAGAAAATAGAACTCCTCTTTCTACTTACTCAGCGACTGGGAGCCCCTTTATTCACTTACCCAGCTGGGCGTGTGCCTGGTGCTAGCCCTGCGGGCCGGAGGCCAGGGAGCAGAGGGACCAGGCCCTGCGGTGGGCCCCAGGACCTTGGCATCAACTGTGGGAGGGGCTGACACAGAAGGGGTGCGAGTTGGGGGGCAAGAATGGGGCTCGTGGAGGGAAGTTTGGTAAATAAGTTCTGAGGGATAACGAGGAGGTCCTAGAGCAGAACCAAGAGTCCAGGCGAGCCCTCGAATGGGGCGTCTGGATTGTAGGCCGGGGGCCACTGAGCGAGCCCTCCTCACTGAGTAGAAAACCAGCCCAGGGCACTGGCTTTGAGGCCGATAACCTGGGAACCGGGGAGGTGGCTGCGTCTTCCTGGAATTTCTTCTCCTGACCCTGACACCGCGCCGCCGTGTTTGATCTTGTTTTCCAGAAATCGCGCAGGTGATCGCCTGCTACACGGCCACCGGCCCGGAGCAGCTCACTCTGGCCCCTGGTCAGCTGATTCTGATCCGGAAAAAGAACCCAGGCGGTTGGTGGGAAGGAGAGCTGCAGGTTAGTGTCTTTTCCGTTTGTCGAAAGTTCTCTGTCCACATGTGAGTATAAGGCGAGGACATCCCTACAAAGTCCAGCAGCGCCCCCGTCGCCCGAGTCCCAGTGTTGTTCCCTAAGCGTCAGGCAGCCAGTCGGTAGCAGACGTGTGAGAGCTAAGGACCCACGGAAAGGGTTCTCCAGGTGGGCTTGCCCGCTGCATTGCGAGAGCGAGAAGTCACGGCAGAGCCGGCAGAGCCACATCTGTGCATCGCCACGGGCGTAGTTCTGCGCGTGGTGTGTGTGTGTGTGTGTGTGTGTGTCCGTCCGTGTCCTCGGTTCGCCACTTCGTGGAGGCAGACCTTGGTCAAGGAGGGGAAGATGGCCAGTGCTGTAAGCTGAAGGAGTAAGTGGGGCAGCGAGGGAAGCAAAGTGCCGGGCCGGCCAGCACGGTCCAGAGTGTAGTCGGAGATTCAGCTCGTCGTGGGCAGCCACACCCGTCCCTCGGGGCTGAGCACACACTCCTGCCGGACCAGGAGTCTGACCTCCGGAGACCCCGGGCCCACTTCCTCTCTGTCCTCCTGTGCTGGTGTCCCCTGAGGCTGCCCGCAGATGCCCGCCTCCCTTCTCGCCAGGCGCTTGCTAGTCGGACCAGCCCTCGGTGACATCTCCGCTCCGGCCTCCTCTAATTTGGTGATTTGCTCTCGCTTAACAACAAGCCCCCCCTCCCCCCCTCCCCAGACTCCGGAGCCTCCCAGGGGTAACGTGCCTCCACCAGAGCTGGCCACATCCCACTTCCTCCAGAGGGGACATCTTCCCGAGCGGTCGTGGTCCCAATGGCCACACCACACGCGGTGTTTAATATTGATGTTGATATTATTAGCTTTTCATCCGTATTTCTTACATCTGTATGCAGGTTATCAGCTTTTTGGAGGTGGTAACTGTTTTTTGTTTTGTTTTGTTTTTTTGTCCTCACCCTCCAGCACCTTGTTCAAAAGAGAGTTCTGAACAATTCTCGCAATCCCCAGGAAAGTGGGTGTACTGCCCGGTGTGGGAGGGCTTCTGGTGCCTTCGCCAGGGTCTCTTGTCGTGGATGCACAACGAAGAAATTGCCAGTGGGCTCCGTGTTCTGCCCTTGTGAGAGTGCAGGGCGGGGGCATGGTGGAGCCATCTCAAGCCATATGGCGGCCAACTGGGTAGCGGAACACGTGGGGACTTGCAAACAAGAGGCTGCAGTCGTGGGCGGATTCACTGTGAGCTTTAGTCCTTGAGCCAAGGGCACCAAGTCTGTCAGACCACAGGGAAAGGGGAACTCGGTCCATGTTCTAAAACTAACCCAGATGGACCCTCCTCCGTAACTTGGCAGGTGGGAGGGCAGAGTGAAGGTAGAGGAAGTTTTGTTTTCTTCTTTTGGGGGAAGGGAATATATTCCCAGGGTTTAAAATCCCAAAAATGAGCAAAGGGGGATACGGAAGGTCTCCTTCCCACCCCTGTCCTCGAAGGCAGCTGTTTTTACTTTACCAGAGTCTTGCTTCTGGAGCTACTGTGTGTGTGTGTGTGTGCACTCACACGAATGTGTGCATGCGTGTGTGTGTGTGTGTGTGTGTGTGTGTGCGTGCGCGTGCGCTCACACGAATGTGTGCGTGCGTGTGTGTGTGTGTGTGCATGTGTATGTGCACATATGTATGAATCATTCTGAGTTCTCTGTTCCCGTTGGCATCGCTGGGTGCTCTTAGCGCTTCCCATGATTCCCAGCTACACTCTTGACCTCAT
This sequence comes from Procyon lotor, assembly GCA_028646535.1. NCBI lineage: Eukaryota > Metazoa > Chordata > Mammalia > Carnivora > Procyonidae > Procyon > Procyon lotor. The sequence continues at coordinate 176,313,685 of CM053603.1, forward strand.
AGAGTCGCAGGTCTCAGCTCACCCCCTTTGAGCGGTGTAGGGTTAGGCCCCCTGTGTTCTGTAGATGCTGCACATGTGTTCTCATGTTATCCATGAGAAGAACACCGGTGCGAGTGTGACTGCTGGCTTACCACTGCCTGGCTCGTAACCCGGAAACTGTCGCTGGACTTCCCTGGGCCTCACTTTCTTGCTCTGGGAAAGGGGAATGGTCATAGTAGTCTCCCTCCGGATTTGTGCAGGTAAATGCATGTGGGATGCTTGGCGCAGGGCCCGGTTCATCACAAGCACCCAAGAAGTGTATCATTAGTAGTAGTATCTTATTATCGTCGCTACTGTTAGCCTCAAATCCATACGTGATGTTGGCGTCCGCCATCATCCCTGCGTCCCCTGAAAGTCACATGGGAGAGCCAGCACCGTCCGAGCAGGTCCCCTGTGCTCGACGTGCCCCGCGTCACCCAGCTGGGGCCCACACGGCCCCGCCCATGCAGACACGTCCAGGCTCTGCTGGCCAAGGACCACCACGGTCTGAATTCTTGCTGCAGTGTTTTCATTGTGTCATATAGAAACTCAGAGATGCTGCCGTTGGCACCAGACAGTTCGCGGTTCTAGGTACACCTTGCGTATGAGCCCTGTTGCGTAGCGGAATGATCCTGAATGATCAGGCTCCCGAAGGATCACAACCCTTTCAAGCATTTTGCTGTCGTTATTCTCTTACTAGGCACGTGGCAAGAAGCGCCAGATAGGCTGGTTCCCCGCTAATTACGTAAAACTTCTAAGCCCCGGGACGAGCAAAATCACTCCAACGGAGCCCCCGAAGCCGACGGCGTTCCCGGCAGGTAGGCAGCGTGCCCCCTCCCCTTGGAGGACGGTCTGCGGGGCCCCTTCATCCTCCTGCTCGGTTTCCTCACGGAGTGTCTTAGAGCGGCCCTCACAGCTGCTGTGAATACTTCTTGTGCTTGCCGGGACCGATCCCCAGCTAATGGGATATGGAATATGTTTTTCAAAAGGACCCAGCGTCCAAGCAGCTTTGCTGTCCTGGATACAACAGGGTCCTTGTTGGAACTCTCTTCCTAAAGGAGTCGTGAATGCTGCAGCATTAAAGCCAGGCTTTTCTCTTGATTTCCTTCCAGCTATTTAAATCGGGATTTGGGCTAGGGGCTGAGGGGACAAAAAGGAACTCCTAAAAATAAATGGCCGGGGTCTAAATAGGTCAGGAGATGGAGCTGGAGGCCACGGGGGTCTGTTGGTTGTAATGTGCTGGTCGCCGAAGACTAAAATAGCTCCCCCATGACATTTCCTGTGAACAGAGGGGGCTTCGCTCAATGGACAGGATGTTGTGCACGCTCCCCGAAAGGACTCAAAAGAACAGAGGGCACCGCAGCTGAGGCCGTTGGCTCTTTTCTGATTGAGGAGACCAAATTAGATGCTTTGGTCATATTTGAGATGGGCGAGGTTCAGGGAGAAGGAATCTGCCCTCAGGTCTTCAAGCCACCAGCTCGTGGGTGGCATTTCTGGAAAATGCAGAACTTTCGTTCGCGTCTGTGCCGTACATCCCCAGTGAAATATGATGACAACTTGGCAGCCTTTGCCAGCAATGCGGGGATTGGCAAAGCAGGACTGTTCCCAGCCCCGGCTGGGCCTCTCGGCCTGTGCTGTGGCCTGCTGTGGGTGGAGGGGGCGGTGCCAGCTGGACCCCTCTCCCTGGGGGTGGCTCAGTGGGAGCCCCTTTGTCGGGTTGGTTGAAACCCACCAAAATAATTGGCCGAAGTGATTCAGTTAACTTGCAGAACCTAAACCCATAGGTAGCCTGGTCAATGAAGACTAATGAGAGGCCCAGCCTGACCGAGCGGACTTACCCAAAGTGTGCTCGAGCCAAGAAATGAGAGCAATTTAACCTCCTACAGGTTTGAGGGAAAGTGAGAAGGGGAAACACCGTTCTTGAGCGTGGCGATTTCTTCCTTTGAGACAAAATTTTGAGCCACAAAGATAATAGCAGAAGAAAACACTGATTTTATTTTCAGTAAGATTTGGATTTTGGGTAGGGGAGGGTCAGCTGATTAATTACCTCCCACTTTAAAAAAAAAAAAAAAGAGGAGGGGAGAAGGAAGGAGGCAGAGCAGAGTGGTTGAGTCCCCCAGCTACACCGCTGTCTCGTGTAGTCAGCGTTCCGGGCGCGCGTCCCTCCGCTCACACAGAAGCGATTCCAAGAGCATTCAGGCATCCTTGTGGATTTTCTACTGACTCGAACCCACGAGGAAGAGGAAGGTATCACACTAGCTACAGACTTAGTGTGAAATTCTGCCGTCACCTTGGTTTTTATGCCCTGACCTCCCCCAGTCACCCCCGCTTTGCAAAAGCCCACCAGAGCCGGCCCACTTAATCTCGTCCCGTCCCAAGAGCACGACACCGCCTCTCGGGAGTGTGCAAGGAGCGCACGCCGCCCCTTGTGTGTGCCCTGCAGCCCTCACCCGGCCCTGTCTCCCGCAGTGTGCCAGGTGATCGGCGTGTATGACTACAGCGCCCAGAACGATGACGAGCTGGCTTTCAGCAAGGGCCAGATCATCAACGTCCTCAACAAGGACGACCCTGACTGGTGGAGAGGGGAGGTCAACGGCCAGGTGGGGCTCTTCCCCTCCAACTACGTGAAGCTGACCGCGGACACGGACCCAAGCCAGCAATGTAAGTGCCCTCGGCCGCCGCGCCGCCTCTCCCCTCTGGTCTCTCGCGGTCCCCGTGCGGCACTGCTCTGAGCCGGCTGAGCTTTGTTTGCAGAGCGAAAAGCCAGACCATTGCTGCATTCACGACAGTCTCTTTGAAGACCTTCTGTAATGCAAGACTTTATCTTGTGGGGTTGTTTTTTGTTTTTGTTCTTTTGGTTTTTTTGGTTTTGTTTTCATTCCTTCTGTAGCATGTCCCCTCCCTCCCCTCCCCACTTTTTCCTTTTTTTTTTTTTTTTTAATCATTTTGGCACCATGCTGTTTACATGCCTGACTCATTTTCCTAGCTTGAATTTTGCTCATTGTTTTGTTTTGCTTATGTGTTGTTTTCCTCCTTTTTCTAGGAATCATATGTTGTCCATCCCCCCCTCAGGCTTGAAAGTCCTCAAAGAGACCCACTATCCCATATCACTGCCCAGAGGGATGATGGGAGATGCAGCCTTGATCATGTGACTTCCAGCATGATCACCTACTGCCTTCTGAGTAGAAGAACTCACTGCAGAGCAGTTTACCTCATTTTACCTTAGTTGCATGTGATGACAATGTCGATCGAGCTCTTACTTACAGAGATAGAAGTAAACCTTACAAAAAATACACAGGGTAGTGGGTCCTTTTGTGGCTTTCCTAGTGACTCAAATTGACATCCCCCCCACCTTTGCACAGGTGCTTTCAGTAGTTTTAAAAGTGTTTTTAAGAAAAAAACAACAACTATATTTTAGCCTTTTAATAAAAATCAATCAATTACTCCTTTGCTATTTCGGTTTTGCAAAAAGACCCACTATCAAGGAATGCTGCATGTGCTATTAAAAAAATGTTCCAAATGTCCATAAATCTGAGACTTGATGTATTTTTTTTTTTTATTTTGTCCCGTGTTATCAACTAAATTGTGTAGTTTGGGTTCTCCGCCCCCCACCCCCCGCACTGTAGACGTACAGAGGAATTCAGCATATCTGTTTTTAAAGACGTGTAGAATGACCCCAATTAAACCGAAGGTGTTTTGTGCTTGTTTGTGTGTATCAGATGTATCTTGCTGAGCATGTAATAATACATCCTGTACATAAGAAATCCATTCTCTTCCATGGCAAAAGCTACTACCTTGTACGATGCCCTAATCACATTGCATTGATTGGATTTTGCACGGTGACCCTGTAGCCCCATGAGAAAGCACCTGTGTTTTTGTTCGGTCTCAGATTTATCTGGTTGAGTTGGTGTTTTCTGTTTTGGGTTTTTAATTTGGCGTGTTTTCATACCATCTAAGCAGTAGTCGCCACCGTTGGGGTGGTTACGACCCACAATATCCACAATCTCTTCTCGGTCTCTGTTACGTGATGTTTTTATTCCACTTCCCTTTCACGGAATGACCTGTTTCCAACAAGTAATTTTCTTGACAAGAAAGAATGTATAGAAGCCTCCCTGCGATTAATTTCCAATGTTTACATTTTTTAACTAGACTGTGGGATTTCCACAGCTTAATATGAAACGGAGTTCCTCGTCTGTGTACGTGTCCGATGCGTTGTAGCCGAAGCCATGTGTGTCCTTTTTAAACACTAGTTGGAAGCTCTCAATAAAAATGTCCGTTGCTGACAGCCCAGGAGACCGGGCAGGGGAAGCCTTGAGCACAGTCTCCCAGTTTCCACTAATGCCTTTGTAACCTGCAGTTACCTTCTGTTTTTACATCTCCCTCGGGAGCGGGTGCCTGTGCTGGTAGGTGTGTTGTGAGGCCCCCCCCCAGGCCCGGGCGCGGGGGATGGGGGCTGCTCCTCCTCGTCCCCTCGCCCGTCCGTATTTTCATGGATATGAATGTAAGATATATAAATATATAAACCTGCGGCTTTAACAACTGTAATACGCCCTTTGGAATTAGTGACGTGTATAGATAATTAAATTCTTCATATAAAAGTTAGACGGAAATGTCTCTGTGTTTTGGTGTTGGAACCTGGCCGTGGTGTTGGGGGACCAGGCAGACTAGATGTCAGCAGGGGCCAGCGGCCCGTGTGTCCCTTAGGACGCTCGGGCTTTGAGATCCAGACCCCGAGTCTTCTCTGAACAGCCCCCCCTCTCACCTGGCTGCCCACGCTGCCCCGATCAGGGAGTAGAGGGTTGCCCCTCACAAGATGGGTTTTGAAGACTTGAACGGCCTCGCAGCAGAGTGGCTGTGTCCTCGGGCCTCCGGCGCGTGTCATTGCCCCACGGACAGGCGCGTGAGGGGACTCAGGGCACAAACCATTTTTCCGAGAGGCGGATCGTAATCTGCGTCTGTTGAACATCGAACAGAACGTGTGGGTGGAGGGACTTGCACGCCCTCCCTGCCGCGGTCGCCGTCCGTTTCTGCCTCACACACACCAGTCTGGCCGCCTTTGCAGAAATAAACCAGTGTACACGTTGGCGAAACCCTTTGCGACGATGACCACGCGCTTGAGTCCAGTCTTGAGCTTCACTTATGGGTCCTCCTCAGCCGGTTGAAGAGTGATTTCCTTCATCAGCTCAGCAAATATTGTGGGCGAGGTGCCCCCTTGGGTTTTCAGTAGAGACAGAGTCCCTGTCCTCTTGGAGTCCGTGTTCTAACAGGAAGAACAAGCAGAAACCAAACTACCGCAGTCCGTGTAGACATATGCGGGGGGGTGTCTGTGTGGTCAGGTGACGTGTGCCGGAGGATACAAGGCACCCCTGAGCAGGACCCCCAGAGCACATGGGGCGGGGAGGGCGGCAGCAGGGAGAGGGGCAGGGGACCCTTCCGGGAGGAAGTGATACTTAAGCTGAGACCCAAACGCAGTAAGGGCCAGATGCAGCCGGGAAGGGAAGTGGCTGGCCTGGCACAGATGTCAGGACACACAAAGGTCAAGTGGTGGGTGGAGGAATCTCCGTCTCCAACCTCCCCCCACCCACCGCTTGTGGAGCAGGGATCGAGGCAGCGAGCCCCATCTCTCCACCCAATGTTCTTTCTCCAGCCCTGAGTTTAGTGGGAAGCGACACATTGTCAAGGGGGGGCAATGCTCTGCGCACCATGTCACTCTCTCCACAGAGCCCTCCGTGCCCATCACTCTGGGGGCTGCTTGCCTCTCACAAACCATTCGGTTCGCACTTGATTGGAGGGCATCCGTCCGGCGCAGCGTGTCTCAACCAGGGGAGTGTTACCTGCATCTAACGGATGGAGCCTGGGGGTGCTGTTACCGGTGCTACGACGCACGGTGCCGCCCCCCCCCGACACTAGAGAATAACCTGGCCCCAGATGTCACCAGTACCCAGGCTGAGAAACCCTGGCCCCACCCACTGGCCACCGTGGTTAAAGTCCACCTGGTTGGTCACGGCCAAAACGGTTGCCTTGTTGTTGGCGGCTGAGTTTGTGCCGGTAACTGTTGTTGGGGAAATGTAACCCTATAATAAGTTCATGCTCTATATCCGTAGCCTAAAAAATATCCCAGAATCTTGGTTCTGTGTTTTAGACTTGATCTTATTTTTCTTGGCTATTCCCCAAACCGTGTAATTTGGTATAGAATATATTAGTCCTGTTCTCAGAGAATCTGGCTAACAAAAAAGTTGGATAAAAGAGAGGAAAAGCATCTTTAAATCAATGAGGTCATGCCGGGTATCTCCTTTGGCCCTAGAGTCGGAAGAGGTCAGATTTTTTTTTTTTTTTGAGCTGTTAAAAATAACTGGTCATTAAGTCATTTAATTTCATAATTGGTATTGATTTGTCGTGTGAATGGGCACTCGGTACAGTGGCGTGTAGACAAGAGGGGAACACATGAGATCACCTTCCTTTTGTGGTTCTGAGTTGCCTCCCTAAGGCCAGGCGCTTCTCCGCACTGCAGAGCGGGGCCCAGGGAGCTGTAGGAACAGAGTGGGGGCCAGTGGGCCAAGGCCCAGACCGCCTCCGCACAAAAGGGTGTCGGGGAGAAGCCGATCTAAGCAAGGATGCACTCCTTTATAAAGTAAAAACAAATATTACACTGTTGCACCTCTGGTGGGCACCGGTGTCCGCCCCGTTTCTGGGAGGGAATCAGACAGATCCGGACTCCCACAGCAGAAGGTGACCCGGCTCTCTACGCTTTCTTTGATCCCATCTAAATAGGTTGAAGCATATGAAATCGCCAATATTCCTGTTTCTCGCCCATAAGACAGCAGTGCCTGTTGCTCGATACTCTGTACGATCCCCTTGGCATACAGTAGGTTAGGTTCTCAGCAATGCTGTTTGAACGAGTGGGTTGAGCAATGAATGAAGGAGAAGGAAGCGCTGGGGTTCCGTTCCCGGGACACCGTGCCACCCCCGGGGAGGACACCAGGGTGTGTCTGCGGTTCCCTTTCCCTTCAGCTGTGAGCTTCCCCAAAGCCGCGGTGTCCTGGCAGGGGAGCTGCTCCTGGGGTCTCTTCCTCATCTGGTCCACGAAGGAGGCTAAGGACGGGGGATGCAGGTGTGTGGCGACCTTCATCCAGGCCAGCTCTACCCCCAAAATGGGGTGGGGGGAGGCACCCGCCCGGATCACGGCTGCGGACGCGCCTACCCCGTAATGGCCCGGCTTCCTGGCCCATTGAAAATTATTTCTGAGAGTGAATATTCATTTTTTTTCCTTATAGCAAAATAAGTTAATCCTATTCATTCTTTTTAGTTCCAAAAATAACCAAGAGAATTTTTATGGAAACTACATTGACTACCAGCAATCCTAAAATGCATAGGGAAAGAAAAAAAAAAAAGCATCTTCTTCAAAACATCTGATATTTTGGATCTGGCGGGATAGGGGACCTTAATAATAAGGTCAAAGTTCATGGTAGCTTTATGTGACTATTTCTCGTCAGCCAGAGTTCTCTTGGGCCTTTCCTGAAGCAAACTTCCTCGTGAAAAACCAGATTTCCGGAATGTTTCCTGGTGTGTAGCTATTCCATGATCTGTCAGGAGAAAGTTCAATCCTTTAAATGAAACACTCACTCCCCGGGCATTTTTTTTTTTAAAGATTTTACTTATTTATTTATTTATTTGACAGAGAGGAAAGAGATCACAAGTAGGCAGAGAGGCAGGCAGAGAGAGAGGGGGAAGCAGGCTCCCCGCTGAGCAGAGAGCCCGATGCGGGGCTCGATCCCAGGACCCCGGGATCATGACCTGAGCCGAAGGCAGAGGCTTTAACCCACTGAGCCACCCAGGCGCCCCTCCCTGGGCATTTTTAAATGACAGGACTTGATCCACAAAAAAAGTAAAGGTTTTGTTTGTAAAAAGTGTGAATCCACTGTAAGACCGAATGAGGGCAACGTGGGGCTGAACACACTTCATCTCAGGAACTAGCGGATTCTTGTTGGCAGCTGTCCCCACGGGTGTGTGTGTGTGTGTGTGTGTGTGTGTGTGTGTCTGTCTGTCTGTCCGTCCGTCTGTCTGTCTGTGTCTGTGCACGCGCAGAGATGCTCCCCACGGACTATTCCGTGAAGGCCAGGTCTTGGAGAATGGTGGGCCCTCGCCGAGGCTCTGGGAGCTACAGTGACATTCTTCAGGGCAGCTCCCAGACTCCCCGGCTTGAACCGTGAGAACAGCTGCCCTGCGTGGTCATGGCTGCCGCTGTGGAAAGATGGACAATAGCTTCCTCTTCCCCACGTACGGTTCGCCCCCAGCTGGGAGTGGGGCCGGCGCCAGGTTCCAGCACCTTGTGTCCCCTGCTCAGTGCACAGCCTCGTCCACCTTTCTAGTCCTCTCACCCCCACTGCGGGGTCTTCTGAAGACGTGGCTTACCACAGACACCCTTGGCGCCTCCCCAAGGGCGGTGGCCATAGCGTCTCCACCTCCATTTCCGGCCTCTGCAGGAAAAACATGGCGCCAGATAGACTTACACAGCTTGTCTGCAAGCTCAGTGTGGTATTTGGTAACATTTCCCTTAAGACTTCGGAATATCTTCTTTTTCTGTGGGCAGGTAGTGGGGCTGGAGGGCTTGAGAGAACTGTATCCTGGGCTTTTAGAGACGCTTAGGAAGGGATGCAGGGTGGTGGTTCAGAGCATGGGTTCAAATCCCAGCTCTGCCCCTTGCTGCTTGGGTGACGGCGGGGAAGTTACCTAACCTCTCTGTGCTCCAGGCTCCTCATTTACACATGGAGGGACGATGATGCCACCAAACAGACAGGAAGCCCCCTCCCCACCAGATAATAGCTTCCTCTCATTCTCACTGGAGAGAAAAGGCATTTGCACCTGGTCCCTGAGCATGAAGGAATCCATTCCCCTGGCTTCCTGCTTCCTTGCCATAAACCCAGACGGTAGAGGGTTGTGTGCCTTTTAAGACATTACAGAAAACGTGCTTTTGCAGATTAGGAATTTCAGAGAGAAAAGACTGGATTGGCTTCCTCAATACCTTCAGACATCTCGCTCACTCGTGCACACGTCAAGGCCCCTCTCCGCCACTACTGGGAGGCCCACCAGGGTTGAAGCAAGCACCTTCCAAGTCCCTAAACACGCCACGCACGTGGCTGCCTCAGCAGCAGACTCTTGGCAAATGGGAAGAGCTGCCCCGGGTTTCTCACGGCTCGCGGCCGGGAGACCAGGGAGGCCGACAGCAAATGGAATGTGCGAGGCTACTGAATGTCCTGCCTGTGGGCCGTGTCGGCAGGCCCAGGCAGCGCCCCACAATAAACCTGTCACCGATGCCTTGGGTCGCTGGATGCTTTCTCGCTCATCACTGTGTTCCGGGACCTTGTGTTCTCTCACCGCAAAGTCTGGGACGTTCAGCCCCAAAACATGCCAGGAGCTCGTTCTTTTTCTGTTTTGTTTTTAAGCAACCATACAGCTTGGATAAGGGACATGCATCCCGAGGGGGCGCCACCCCAAAGCGCCCAGCACACTGGAAGATGGGGAGATGAGTTCTCTCCTGCCCCGTCCCGGATGCCCTGACACACCTTTCAGGATCCAGAGCTTTCTGTCGGGGTCGCACCTGCTCCGAGTGCCAGGCCTCTAGCACCCCTCGAACCCTGTAATCCGCCGCAGCAGCGAAGGTGAAGCCAGGACGCCCCTCCCCTCTGGGGGACATGACCTCGTTCTCAGGCCACTGTGGGGAGATCCCACAGGGCCGAGTCGTCCGCACGACCCTCCACTGTCACGGCCTCCCCGGTGGTGGGAACCCTCACCCCACCCGTCTCCTCCCCCTCTCTCCCCTGCCCCTCCCCCCACCCTGCTGCATCAAGGGTGTCAACAGCTCCCTGGAGACCAGGAGGGGCCCAGCCCGCCTGCACCTCCTGGCGACTCCTTGACGGTCAAGGCCAAGGACCGAGGAGACAGGTGACAGGACTGTGCTCAGGGAAACACGAGCAGACGAGGCTCCTACTCTCATGGAGCTTGTAGGAGCCCGAGGAAACCAGCAGCCAAATAAGCAGTCACTTTGGCTAGTGCTGGCTAAGGGCCAGAGCGGGACTGAGGGCCGGGGCTGTCACAGATGGGACGGCCCGAGAAGGCCTCTCAAGGGAGGTGACGTGGGAGTGGAGGTCTGCAAAGGTCAGGGAGAAAAGTGTCCTAAGCCTAAGGAATCGCAAGTGCAAAGGCCCTGAGGACGACGGTGTTTCTCCAGCCCTCCCATCAGGACCGCTAGCCTTCTGACCGGTCCCTGCCCCAGGCTCCCTGTCTTCCAGCCTCTTCTCCACCCTGTGGGCAGAGAGCTATTTTAAAACTGGAACTGCACTGCTCACAGCCACCCTGGGGTTCCCAGTCCTTGGGTGCTCATGCCCCAAATCTCGTACTTGGGCTGCAAGGCTCTGCCTCATCTGCTCCCTTCTCCATTGCTCAACTTTCAGTGTAGCTCAGTCATCACTGGTCAATGCCTTCCCTCTCTGAGCTGCTCTCGTCTGGACACCTTCCAGGTTTCCAGCACCTAAATGTGTGGCAGGTGCAGGGGGCGTGGGCTTCTCGTTTGCAGGAGGCCATACTGATGCTTGGGGAGGTGAAGCCCCAGGCTGAGCCCCTTACAGAGACGGTTGCTAAGCATCCCGAGCTGTCATTCTTTCGGCCACCTTCGAGTCACCCCCATGGCCCCCAACAGTGGTCCGGTGAGGTTCCAAGTGGCTCTTGCAGACTGTCTCCTCTGACCTCCAAACCACTTGATGGAAATGCCCACTTTCATCACTAGTCCCCACCTTGGAGATGCACGTCTCCACCTCCCAGAGCCTCATCTCCCCTCCCTCCCCCAGGGCAAGGGGCTGGGGTCCGTGGGCCCCCCACCCCCACCGTTGTCCGACCTCCACACTGCCCCTCGTCTGACCCAAGCAACACCTCCCTCCATCACCGCCAGCTCCTCACCATCTCGCAGGCTCCCGGGTCACAGTGGAGCCCCAGGTGGGCCCCAGCCCGCCCCCTCTTCCCCACCTCCACTCTCCTCCTTTCCCCACCGCCCAGCCCCGTTCTACCCACTCGCCATGACTCAGCCCTTTGCTGAACCGCTGGTTACTCACCGCTCGCAAAGCCGAGTGGGTGAAGGTCGATGCCCAGACATCCAGATGCTCCCCCTCCCCCTGCACGGACTAACGGCCAGCTCCCCGGGACCAGGCGCGCCCCGCCAAGATCTCCATAGGAACAGCACTAATAAGTAGCAATGGTAGCTCCCCATGTAGGGTTAATTTTTGCGGGACCCCCCCATCCCCCCACAGCTTCCAAACCAGAAGGCAGTGTCTGCTGTGGACACGTGCACAGCCCCCTCCCCCGCCCCGGGGTGTGGAGCCACGGGGACTCCTCAGGAGCCATGGTGGACAGGCCCCTGGTCCTTCAGGCTCACGCCTTCCTCCCAGCTAGGCCTCGAGGAGGGGACCCATCGGCCTTCAGTCCCGGGCTGCATGTGGCCTTGAACGCTGCACCAAGCTGGGCTCAGGAAGGCCACCTGGCTTACAAGATACATTCCCCTGAGAAGACTTTAGTCTGTCCGGGCCAGGAGCTTCTCAGTCGTAAGAATTGTCATCCCCCGTTCTTGTAAGCGCCCTAACTACCATGTACTCATGCGTGTATCTGGTTTTCTGTCTCCCCCACTAGAATGGAAGTTCTATGAAAGCAGGGACCCGAGCGCCTCTGTGCAGTGGCTGACAATGCGCAGGAAATGTCCCGAGCTCAGGTGGGCTCTTGCGTTCCACCAGGTCGGTTTGCCAAGTTAGGAGAGACTGCAGGGGGCCAGGCTCTCGTTAGAGCCTCGACAGCAGGGTCCCGTTGGGAGGAGGAGCCCACCGGTCCCTCTGGACCCCCAGCCTGGGTGCCGCCCACCCCCGACAGCCCCGGGCGCCAAGGACAGGCGTCCCCACAGCCGGGCGAGGACCCGGGAAGGGCCACCCTCTGGCCCACTCTTTGAGAAGCTGGTGCTTTCCTTCTGAGACTCCGAGTGTCCGTCTCCCCAGACAACAGGAGCGCAGGCTGCATTCCTGCCAGCAGAAGTCACCGTGCCTCTCGGGCCTCCGCTGTCCCATCAACACACCGGGCGCTGAGCAGAGTGACCTTCCAAGCTCTGGCCCGAGCGTGGGGGGTCAGGGGGTGGCAGCGTGGCCTTTAGGAACATGGCGCCAGAGGCTGTGGGAGCTCCGGGCCCCCGACGGGATGACGGCATTCCAGGTCACGGCCGTCACTTCCCTTTTCCAGCTGTTCCAGCCGTTGTGACAACAGTCCTGCTACGGGAGCCTGGACAGACGCAGTTTCTGAGTGCGGCTCCCTCTCTCTCTCCCCACCAGCTTGACTTCTGGGCAGCTTTCCCTCTGGTGCAGTGGTCCTCGCTCTTGGCCGCACGTCGGAGCTATGTCTGGAAGCCTCGCGAATTACACCCAGGCTGCACGCTGGCCCGGCGGGTTTGACTGGTCTGGGGTACCGTGGGGGCGCTGGGCTTTATAAAAGCCCCTCGGGTGACTGGCACGTGCAGCCGGACTCGGGGCCCCCAGCCCGCACCCCACCTCCGAGCACGGCGGTCCTCCTGAAACACAGCCCAAGCCTCTCCCGGCTCTGCCACCAAAGACCCACCAAAGACCGTCTCGCTCTGGTGTTCAGACTCCTTGACCCTACTTCCCCACCTGGGCTGAGCTGCATCCCCCGCCCCCAGATGGAAATGTTGAAGCCCCTTCCCCCCTGGCCCCCCGGAGTATGACTGTATTTGGAGGTGGACCCTTTACGAGGTCATCAAGTTAAGAGGAAGCTGTTAGTGTGGGCCCCACGCCAATCTGACTGTTGTCCTCGATGAAGAGGAGATTTGGACACAGAGAGTCAGCAGGGGACGATTGTGTACTTGGGAAAGGCCACGTGAGGAGGAGATGGCCGTCTGCCCTCGAAGGAGAGAGGCCCCGGAAGAAACCAGCCCGGGGGGCACCTTGACCTTGGACTTGCTGCATCTGGAGCTGTGAGACTCCATTTCTCTCCTGAGCCCCCCAGTCCCTGGAACTTTATCACAGCAGCTCTGGCTGACGAATAGGTCCCCTCCCCAGCGAGGCAGGAGGCGCGGTGGCCCAGAGCACTAGCTCCCGGGTAGGACTCCCTCTGCCGTTGATTCACCAAGGCTTTGGCAAGTCCCTTAACTTCTCTGTGCCTCAGTTGCCCTTCTGTTCAATGGGAGACTAACGGCAGTACGTACCACACGGGATCATCGGTGAGGAGTCAGCGAGTTCCCGAAAATACGGAGCTCGGTTGGGAGTGTGCAGCTCTTGGGAGCATTCAGCGTGACTTCCCTCCCTCCCTGTCACCCTGCATCTGCGTCCCCATCCC
>CM053603.1:176327579-176369559 GCA_028646535.1 Procyon lotor
TCACAGGAGGGAGAATTCAGGATGTGGCAATCAAATAGATCCTAGAAGGACAGGGAGGTTTCTTGAGATGGGAACTCTGCCCTCTGAGTCTCTTTCACTCCTCAGAGCACCTGACAGTGTTAGACAAAGAGAAGGTGCTCCAGCTACCAACTACTTGAGTTGACTGTGACAAATGAAAGCCTTGGGAGGTTGAAGGAACAGCTCAGTGGCTATTTATTTCTGAATTAGAGGAAACGTTTAAATGGCCACTCAAGCCCATCTCCATTATTGACCATGGACTTCCCTAACTTACTGCCCACAAAATGACAAAGGTACAAGGCCTATATTTATTTCCCTTCCCTACAAGTCTTGCAGGTCAGAAGAAGGAATATTCCACTCTTCTTGGAAGCTAATTTTCCTACTTGTGCTCATAATTCCCAACCCTCCATCTTCTTTAAGATCTAGACCTTAATCCCGGGAGCTCAAAGAGAGGATGCCCTTCTCAATCTACAGAGGAGTGGTTGACCAGTTGGTTTACTGATGACTCCTAAAAGCAGAAATTGCTGAACCTTCCATTATCTGCTTCTTCTACCCCTGCTTGATAAATGTGACTATCCTGATCTGCCTGCCAGTGGACTACAAAATCAGGACTATTTAAGGATCTGTGATGAAAGTGAGAAAGATCTAACCTCCAGCCCAAGAAGCCTCTTTTGGAGCAGGACTAACAAAAGGGGCTTGAAAAAACAAGTAATGAGAATGCTCAAGAGGACACAAAGTCTAAGAACAGGACTTCTAGGAACTAAAAGAAAATTATTTTTTATTTTAAAAACTTGGGAAATAAACTGAAAGAAGGTTGATCGCTGCTTATCAGTGAGTTAAAGATCTAGGGGATCAAGTAGAAGAAAAGCTCATAATATGAAAACAAAAATTTGGAAAACAGGAGGAAACAGTAAGAGATTTAGAGAACAAAACAAGAGATATGATGTTCAAATAATAGAAGTTCCAGAAGGGGACAGAAAAAGAGAGAAAGAGAAGAACAGATGGAGAAGAAGTAATATTTAAACAAATAACAAGAAAGTTTCCATGGTCTGATATGAGATTTAATACAGTAGGTTGAAAGGTCCAAGTCCTAGACAGGGTTATTTTTTTTAAAGACACACACTTAAATATAACTTGGCGAAATCTTGGAATTCCAAGGACCAAAAAAAAATTGCTTACCAAGATGAGAGAGGATGAAGAGATATGAAAGGAGATATAACTTTTTCTTCCTACATCATGGCATTGTTTCTCTAGTAAAAATGAGTACACTTTGTGATAAAATTGACAAAGAAAAATATTTTAATGGGTTTCTAATGATTCTCATTTTCCTATGGGCCTTCTTGACTCAATGTCTCAAGACATGCATGACCTTGGACCCAAAGCCTAACTGTCCTATTTTTCTGATTCTGCCTCTCACATCTGGCTCCTGACCAGCCTGAGCTCCTTCAAACCAACAAGCACTTCTCGTGCCTTTATTTTGAGCCTGGAACTGTGTTTGACATTGATATACGAAGATGGCGAAGCACAGTTGCTACACTCAAGGAGCCTAAGTTGGGAGTGAGCTGAATTTGTTCGTTGGGGAAGGTATCTGGGCCTTTGCTCTCGGCTGATTATCAGGGGTAAGTGGTGACATATAAAAGAAGTGGTGACATATAAAAGATCATGTCCATTTCTTCCATCAGCCTGCCTAGGACCTCCCCCTGACAAAGGAAGGCAGCCAGACACTATAGTCCTGTGGTTTCCATGACAACCTCAGGATGGCATTAGCTGTGACACAGTTGATGTTCTTCTTGAGACAAGATGGGTGACTTGGTCTTTCCCCACTCATCCCAGCTCCTTTCCCTTCTCCCTGCATCTACCTTCCACATCATCCCAGTCACAATGTATGTTGGGATTCCCTTATTTCAAGAACAATTCTATTTTTCCCCCCAAATATGCTTATTTTATTTTTTCAGTGTTACAGGATTAATTGTTCATGCACCACACCCAGTGCTCCATGCAATACGTGCCCTCCTCAATACCCACCACCAGGTTCACCCAACCCCCTACCCCCTCCCCTCGAAAACCCTCAGTTTGTTGCTCCGAGTCCATAGTCTCTCATGGTTCATCTCCCCCTCTGATTTCCCCCCACATTCTATTGTGAAAGTTGACTCACTCCCTGGGTTTTCTTTCTAAAGGCAATGGAAAATAGTCCCCAAAGGCAGGCCACCTGAAGCAGTGTCACCCAGGGGGACAAGGGACTGTTTGAAGTTAAGAACCAAAGAGAATTAAAAGAGGAGATTGTCTGAATAGGAGGGCTCTTCCTTTCTTCTCTGGTCAGGGGAGTGAGATGGACATATAGAAAGCTTAAGGGAAGTTAGCAGGAGAAACAGCAGGGAGGACTGTAGAGGGGGCCTCTATAGGAAGAAACATGGAGGGCCACCACCCAGGAGAATAACCTCCTGAGCCAGGATCTGCCAGGGGAAGCTCAAGAGGGTTGAAAATGATACCCAGTGAGACAGGAACATCACCATATAGGACAAAGTGGGCTTCCCAATCACCGCATGTGGAGGCAGAGTCAATGCATACCTGGGGGTACCTGGCTAGGTAAAAGGGTATAACTTCCCAGGTGTTTAGTGACCCCAAGTAACACCAGATGCATCTTTAGCACAGTTAGGTAATAAACTCACATTCCCTGCTCGTTTGCCATCACCCCTTCCCTCCTTGCCATTCCAAAGCCCCCCTCTCTGATTCCCCCTCCACCTGTCTGGTCAGAAACTGGCCAAAGCCTGGGACTTGGGACTCTTCCTCATCCCAAAGCTTCTTCTCAATCCCAAAGGCCAAGAAAGAAGACCATGGTCAGCCCTCTTTCCTTCTCCCTGAGATATGCAGCTTAGCTGGAGCAAAGACCCCAGAGGCCCAAATGAGGAAATGTTGAGGCATCCCAGGGCAGCTCAAGGCCACGTTGCCAACCCTGGCCAAGGTCTGAGCCAAAGGACATAAAGAAACAGGCTTTCCATGGAGAGTATCTTCAAGGATTTGCACTCCTGCCCAATTGACAAAAGCCCCAAAGTGTTGGCCCAAGGAGGGAGTGCCAGCTTTATGTTTAGTCTGGCACTGATCTCACAAGCCTGCAAGGATCAGCAAGCTGCGAGTATGGGTTTCAAGGCCCCCGAGTACCCATGTTTATCTTCAGGCTCAGATCCAAGAGCTCAGAAATGTGTCCGTTTCAAAATAATAATTATAATAGTCTGTCTTCAGTAAGATGCGGACTTTGGAATCCATGTCAAAGTACAGTGGGACAAAACAGCCTAAGAGAACGTGATTTGGGTGCACGAAGAATGGAATTAAGAATTCTCAGAATTCATGTGAGCCTCACACACCTCAACAAGAAAAGGATGTGAAGACGTTACAATTGGAAGATATAATTAAGGGGAAAGACTGGAGCATATTGTTTTTGCAAAATTGGGTGTTTCAGCTGGTTCTGGTCATCGGACAATGGAAGGACCAGTATTTGGATATTCAATTACCTCCTGAAGCTGAGGACCAGTTGAATATATTTGGTTCCGGAAATGTCCCAATGAAGCAAGAGAAAAATGGAACAAAAGGCTTTGGCAGGGACCAAGCCATTCTCACAGCTGCAGAAATGGAAGACGAATCCCAGAACACCCTCCACCCCGCCCCAGACCCGGGCCCCACATGGCCTTAGGGGAACGCATGAGGCAGAGAGCCTCACCATAGCTTGGCTCACCACAGCATGAGCCCCCCAGGAAGACTTCCTTTGTTGGCCCACCCAACCCCTAGGACACACCATCTCTGTCTCCCTAAGAATGAGAAATACTGAAATAACCTCTCTGACTGTTGGCCCCTCGGCCCCCAGGCCCCCGGGCCCTTACCAGTTGGCCTCCCTGCCTCCTTAGAGAAAAATGCCAACTTCCCAACCACACACTGACATTCCTGGCAGAAAGAGCCTTATTATTCCACCTGAACCAACGAGAAACAAAGCCAGTCCAGAAATTTGCCTATTGGGAGTGCAGAGCTTTGAATGCCATCAGTCATGTGGAAAATGTTGAGCCGAGCCTGGCAGAGTCCTCCAAGGCCTTCATGCAAACAACAAAAGGCTGCTGAGAGCGTTCCGGCCCTCGTGGAGGAGGAATCGCTAATCACAAAAGCAGGCCCTGGCCTCCTCCGATGGCCCTAATGAGGACCAGGTGACCACCGATGAATGCGACCACACTGTGTCTGCGTTTGTCAAATCTGACATGACCGCAAAGCCTGGAATGAATGAGCCTACAAACAAGAAAATCTATCTGTCCGGGAGCTGGAAAGGATAGGATGTGGAAAAGGCGGGGGGTGTCATCAATTACTTGTGGTTCTCGGAGAGCCAAGAATTATGCTTGGAAGTACAACTTCTGAGCATCTGGAGAAGTCTTTGGTCAGCATCCTAAGTCTTCTGGATAATATCAAAATCATTCCGACCATCCAAGCGAGGCCAGATGGAGGCAATATTGTGTAGTGTGCAAACTTGTCTTGGGCCCCTCTCTGCCCTCCCCCTGCTTCTTGCACATCTTCCTTGGGGTGCGGGGGGAGCACACCCCCTCCACCACCACCACCACCACCAAGAACAGCTTAGGGTCTCCCCTTCTCGCCTGCCAAAATCTGCTCCTAAGAAAGGAACCAAAACAACTACTCTTGATCTAATCACAGAATAAGTATTAATGTATTTACACCGTAATGGGAGTAAATGTCTTCAGATAAAAGGTCACAATTCTCACTGTGCAAACTGAGGAGTTAGCTGAAAGCAACAAGAGGCAGGGGTCACAGGGACAAAGCCAATGAGTCTTCGGAGGAGGGAGGAGTGACAGTCACTCAGCTTTGCCCTTCACTTCTTGTGGGGCCTCTCTCTCTTGGTCTCAGTCTTCTCTCTAAAAGGAGAGGTGTGCTGTGCTCACTTCAGCAGCACATACACTAAAATCGGAGCAATGCAGAGAAGATTAGCAGGGTCTCCTACACAAGGAGGGACAGGACTTCAGGCACTTGAATGTTCCTTCTATCTTGACCAGTTCATGGACTGCTAGGCAGCGGGAGCTTTTTGTGAGCCCCTGAGAAGTAGTGAGGCATGTTCATGGAGAAGGAGAGAGCCAATAGGAGGTGCTACAGCATCCCTATGGAACATTCCGGAAAGACGGCCCATGGAATCCTCTGGGCCCAGGAGACAGAGCACAAGGGGGCACTCTCACGGGGCCCGTGGGAGCACTTGGGGGTCCTACTGATGATGTGATAGGACTTGAGCATGGGGCTGCTGCTCCCATGTCCTCAGGGGGACCCCTTACCCAAGTGTACCTGGATTTTACTTCACTGCAAGGTTTCCACTCACACTGAGGCTTAGACAAATGGCTCAGCTCTGCCCGGATAAAAGTTCTACTGTCCCCACAGACCCTGTCACCTTCATCATGCTTCCCTCTCCTCCTTCACAGCCAGAGCTCCTCTCCCTGGTCTTCCTCCCTCTCTGGGCATCACCCAGGATGGACACCCCAAAGTGCACCAGAAACCCTGCCGACCTGGTTGGACTAGAAGTCTGGTCCCCAGATGACCATTCCTCGTTATCCATAAATGTTGTGGGTTTTTTAACTTTTATCTTTTTTTTTTTTTTTTTTTACGAGAGGTATTTGGGTATCTGGGCAAGGGGTTTTTAAATAACTTTTTACAGCTCATGAAGAATTTTTAAATATCCTTTAAAACAAAAGGCCTCTGAAGCTAGATCTGCAAAGCAGGGACACAATGGATACCCTGTTTACTTGCTACAAATTGTTTACTTTGCTACAAATTGAATGCAGAGAGAGGGGGGTTTTTTGTGCCTAGGGTTGCATACATGTCAGCCTCGAAAAGAATTCAAGTAACTTTAGCCCCATTCCACACACTCCACCTCAACTATGTGCTAGGGAATGATGTTGTGTTTGGAGCAGCTTGCCATTGATTGGATTTGGCTCTGGAGTGGGGTGGGGGGTGGCCGGGTCTCTTATTACAGCTCTGTATCTTAGACCCTAGGGTGAGGAAAATGAATTCAGCAACTCGGTGTTTTTGACCTGTAGAGAAGACTCAAGATCTCACTGGAGAGGGAAGGGGGTGCATTCAGGAAGGAGGGAGGGTGAGGTGCGCTCTTGGGGAGATATCCCTCACCCTCTGACTTCCCCACATCCCCGGCCCTCTGGGGTCTGACATGAATGAGAAACTATTCCCATTCTCATCATCCCTGCTTCCAGGATGGGAGGGTCCAACAGACTCCACAAGCATGCCAATGCCTTCATTTCCCCTACTTCACCCTACTTGTTGTCTGCTTTGGGCAACATTGTGTCCTCCGCCCCCAAATTCATGCATTGAAGTCCTAACCCCCAGTATCCCAGAATGTCTTTGGAGATGGGGTCAAAATGCTGCCCTAATCCTATCTGACGGGTGTCTTCATACGATGAGGACATTTGGACACACACAGAGATACCAGGCTGCCCGTGCACAAAGGAAGGTCCTCATGGGGACACAGTGAGAGGATGGCCACCTACAAGCCAAGGAGGGAGGTCTCAGAAGAAACCAACCCTGCCAGCACTTTGATCTTGGACGCCCAAGCTCCAGAACTGGGTGAAATACATTCTGATGTCTAAGCCACCCAGAGCCTTAGTAATTTAAAACACTGTCGAAAGGACAAAGCCCCTGGAGCCTTCTCTGGCTTTCGTTCCTCATCTTGCTGGACTCTTGTAAGAGTTAGGTTTGGAGAGGACAAGGCACCTGGGGACATTTGCTACATCATTGCAAATGTTAATATTGTTATTACTTTGAGAGACCAATCAGTGTTTCTATGTCCTCCCTAGAAGCTCTCTCCATTGATTTGATGATTTACTACAAAAGAGTTCAGTTTTGTTGGCAACCCTGGAGATCTCATCCTGGTTGTGCCTTTCCAGGGGGCCCAATCGCCCCTACACAAATCCCCTCTTCATGACTTAACCTTCTCACCGATTTCACAGAACGTATTTCACAGTAACCATCGACAAGACAAAGATTTGTTGAAAGTCCATATACTTTATATCCACAAAGCTTTTCACCTTCATGTCAAACTCTTAGGAAATCCGTCAGGTGAGATTTTGCCCTGATACAATCTGTCTTTTTTCCCAAAGAAATACTTTTTTTTTTTTTAAAGTATTGGTGATTTTGTCTTCTCTCCCACCTGTGCTTTGTGACTTGCCGAAGAGGCAAGACTGGCACACTGAGCCTTCTGTGATGCAGTAGAGGGCTTCCGGGGACACTGTGACCACAGGTAATGATAGATTACATCCTTGACCAACAGTCTTGGCCATTGATCTACATTTAGCTTGCTTGTCTTTGGAAACACTGGACTTTGACCACCTCTGACTTTAAACCTCCAGTCTGATACATTGGAATCTCTTTCAGAATTCTCCCACCCAACACTGGCATGGATCCTGGCCGCATACCACTTCTCTCCCTTAATATCTCTAAATGTAAAGACCCTCTTGGCCCTCAGCATCTGATGGCCACAGAGTCTTTGGGGCTAATCTATCTAAATACACGTCAGCCCTGCAAACGTGGGAGCTATTTCAGTTTCCCCTCTCTGTCTAAGTGAGACGGGCACAACAAAAAAATAATTGGTCAGTGGTGCCTGCAGAGATAAATGTACGGTATTATGTTTCACGAATGTTTTCCAACGGTTACAAGATGCTCTCACTCCTGGCCGATAACTTCACCCTCAGAAGTATAGAGAAGGTGATGGCCGTAAAAAGAGAGCTGTCTTCATTTAGAGCAGCC
This sequence comes from Procyon lotor, assembly GCA_028646535.1. Lineage (NCBI taxonomy): Eukaryota > Metazoa > Chordata > Mammalia > Carnivora > Procyonidae > Procyon > Procyon lotor. The sequence continues at coordinate 176,335,389 of CM053603.1, forward strand.
TCAGCTCTGCATCTTCGAGAACTACCTCCCTCCGGATCTGATGTCTCTTCCTTTCCACTGGGGTGCCAGGAAAGCAGCTTGCGCTGCTCTGCCCGGGGCCAGTTCTCCCCCTAAACTCCTGTCTAGTGTCTGTCCTCACCTCAGAGGACCTTCCCGTCACCCCTGGCTTGGCCTCTCCCTCCCCACATGCCCTGTCCTTGCTGATGTTACAAAACCATCTTCTCCTGAGCCCCTGGTCTTCCCCAATGGGCCATTTCTCATAGCCAACATTCTTTTTTAAAAACTGAATTTTCCAATTTGTATTGAGATAGAATTGACATGTCACCTTGTGTAAGTTTGAGGTGTACAGCGTGCTTGATTGATACATTTATATATTGCAATAGAATAACCACCAAAGCGTTAGCTAGCGCTTCTCTCGAGTCATATCATTACCATTCCTCTCTGTGGTGAGAACAGTTAAATATCTCGTCTCTCGGTAACTTTGAACTTTACCACACCATGTTGCTAACTATAATCTCTATACTGTGCATTAGATTTCGGGGACTTTTTTATCTGCCACTTGCAAGGTCATACCCTGAAATAACATTTCCTAGTTCCCTCCCCCCGCCCGCCCTCACCCCAACCCCGAGGAACCACCATTCTACTCTCTGTTTTTGCGAGGTCTGCTGTTTTTCGATTCTGTATGTAAGTGAGATCCTGCAGTTTAGGTCTTTCTCTGCCAAATTTTGCTTCATAGAATGCCCTCAGATCCAGCCATATCTCAAATGGCAAGATATCCTCTGTTCTCCTGGCTGGGTCATGTCCCACTGTATGTGGCTGCCACGTCTTCGTGGCCAAGATTCCTGATCACAGGGTCGCTCCCCACCACCACTCCTCAGAGCCACAGGTTTGTTCCCGAGTGTCTGAAGCCTCATGGCCCCGTCCCACCACTCACCAAAGGAAACTCTCCCTCTCTGTGACCGACAGCTTCTGCTACCCTGCATCAGCCCACCCCAACATCCCAGCCTGCCCCACTCATCTCTCACCTGCTCCCGGGCTGCCCCTCCCCTCCCCCACCCCTTTCCACGCCCATCAGAGACCCCAGAGCCCACTCTGCACTGAGTGCCGCTGGGTGAATACTTAACGCTGGCCAAGCCATTGTGTATTATTCTGTCCTCACAGCAAACCTACAGGTCACATACTGTTACCACCCTCCTTCCCATTTCACAGGTGAGAAAACTGAGTCCCAGAGAGACTTTTAAAAAGGAGCAGAGCTAGAACTCAGCCACGAGAAGTCTGGCTCCACGGAGCCTGTCCTGCCTCATGTCTGACTCTGCTTCCCTCTTACTCTCTGTGTCCACTCAGCTGCATGGCGCTTGGGCAAAGAAGACTCCCCAACCCAAGGCAACCCTGGACCAGTGGGGCTATCCTCCTCCAGGGAGCTCTGAGCAGTCTGGAGAAGACCTTGACATTGGCGGCTGATTCATTACTCTCCCTTCTGAATTCTGCTCCATCCCTACCTCTGTCCAGCCCCCCACTCCAAACCAGCTCTGCTGCACCCGCTTTTCCTGTTGAGTTGCCACCATGGGAGAGGAACCCAATTTCGTCCCCAAAATGCAGAAAAGAGGAACTGTTGTGCCACAGACTTTGAGTGCACAGCCCAGTTTCAATTCTGGCCCCTCCACTTATTTGCTGTGTGGCTTGAGTCAAGCTACTGAACCTCTCTGTCCCTGGGACTCCATGTCTGTAAAATGGGGATGATGATAGCATGTCTCACTTGAGGAGATTGTGAAGATGAAGCAGCGCAGTACGAACACTGAACAAGCATTTTCTCTCCTTGTTTGCATTAATGGTCTTAAGGAAATACCCCTTCTCTTAGAGGTAATATTTTGGTAGGAGTCTCTTAAAGAAGGAAAACACTCAAAGAGCTGAAGAAATACACCTCTCACTGTAGAATTCCAGGCACCCTGGAAGGCCAAGGGTCCTTCCTTGCACCCCCCCAAATCACATCACCCACATGCTCTGAATATGCTCACAGCGCAAGTAATAACCACCAAGCTGGTTTGCACAAAGGGGCCAATTGCCTCTCACCAGCACTGAATCAAAGTTTGCATTTGGTTGACGCATGCAGGGGAGGTGTCTGTGCTGCTGAAAAGAGCTCAGTGGAGGGCTCACCCCTGCAGGAGTGACCATTACCCCAGAAAGGCAATGAGGGAGGGGCAGGGCCCAGTCCCCAGCTAGCTTGCTCGGCCTTGCTTAAATTCTGTCCACAGAGGGGGGAGCTGTGTAGAGGGAGAGTGAAGAGCTCTGGAGGTCTTCCCCGCCCCTTTTTTTCTGCTGTGCACAGTTGGACCTGTTACTGGTCCCGATCACGACTCCTTGTTTATTGATTCCACGGGCTCAGGACCAGAGCATGATGAATATCACTTTTCCACTGGGGCTAAAGTCACAGGGCCAAAAGACTGAGGCAGTCATCCAGAAAACAAAATTGTTTTTGTCTGAATGTGCCGTTGGAGATACTCTGAAAAACAGGCTTTTCAGGTGATTATGGAACTTAAGTGAAGCCAGGCTCTTGCTTGAATTATCCGCATAATTGCCCTCGTTCTCCAGTGTGTCCATGCGGATGCAACCTCGCAAATCTCCAGCTCCTCTAAGGGAGCATCTGAAGTCAGGAAATGATCGTAATGATGCCATTTTAATAAAGGAAGGACTAGGTTCTGCCGAACATCCAGCTGTAGCCACAGCCTGGTGTGTAAGGACTTGTGTTTAAGGACTTCCTCTGGCAGAGGTCTGATGGATGTTTTTATTGCTGGTTGTCCACAATAATCTGGGAAGGTGTAGTTCCCACCTTGAGGATCTTCTTGGTCTCTGAATGAGCTTGTTATCTGGGATGTCTTTCCTGCCGGTTCCCCTACTGCTGGGGATGTCCACGGCAGGCGGTTCCTGAGGTCAGCCATCAGCACTGTGTTGAGCAAACTGGCTGCCATCTTGCAAAGTCTGTGTACTTCCTCTGACAGGCCTTTCCGGTCCCTGCCTTTGGCTAGCACTACTAGGGCATCCAGACTACCCAGGACATGAACACCTGCTCTGAGGCCCCAGCGGGGGCCCCAGCAGGGAAACAAGTGGCCTGGCAAGATAGGATCATTCAAGGAGGGGATAATTACAAAGTTGTGGGCTGGCTGAGCGGCACCTCAAGGGGTGGTGCAGGAAGGCAGTGTTGGCACGGTCTTGGCTCCTCCATCCACCTGTCAGGACAAGGGAAGGAGTGGTCCCTAGAACGTGGAACACAAGGGTCAGGTGGAACAGGCCAGCTCAAGAAGAGCTACGAGGGACATAGTCTGCCAAGAGCACTTTACAGTCTTTACAGGGAAGTCAGACCAGGTGCCACCCCACTGCCTGCCTCTGATCTTAGGTTGAGTGCCCTGCTAGCTGAGCCCAACTGGAAGAGTCACTTCCATCCCTTCTATGAACCCACATAGGTCAGGCCCTCAGGGCAGACAGCAGGGGGTGGAGGAGGGTGCAGGGTGGATGTAGCAAAGTGTAGAGAGAGATTTTGCAAACATAGAAATCAAAATTCCATCGTAGAAAAGGAACCCAGCTTGGAAAATTCAGAATTGAATTCCCTCGGGTGTTGTAACCACACCCTACACCCCAACAAGGGTGAGTCGGTATAGAACCCAGAACCTCTTGGCTTGACTAGGCTGAGAGAATACTTTGACTTTGGTACAGAGAGATTATTATCTTGTATAGTCACTGAAATCTCAGGAATGGATCAACATAAAAATAAGTAGAAAAATAATAAACGAGCTCCATGATACTAGTACGTTTATCCTTGTTTTAAGTGTAACTAAGTGTCATTATCATTGTGATAATATACACATTTTTTGAAGTGTGCCAAAGAACTCAGTATAGGCGAATTGTGATTTTTAATTGGGTGATTAGGCAAAGTTGATTAAAGAAGTTTGTAATCAATGTTTAAATATCAGGGAATTTTTTTCATTTGGAAATTCCTAAGTTTTATGTTATTGGTTGGGTAAGCACTGTTTGGACTTTTAGGAGAACAATATTTAATAGGCTTATGAGCTTAATAAATTGTGCATTAGATTAAGCACACATAGTATTGAGTGTTTCTCTCTATGCTCAAAACCATTGGGCGTTCACAAGGCTGTTCTCATGTGACTTGGACCTCATCATGGAAGGTCCAGCTCGCGTCCCTTCATGTCTGTGACATGTTCATTGATTCTTCCAGGGATTTCTCATCTCCTGATTCTTTAGCTACTACACCCTCTTTTTGGCCTCTGATGTATAACCTAGTTCTATCCCTGTTATTGTCTGGGGTATGTATGACTTGTCTCCCCAACTAGACTGTAACCTCTGGGAAACAAGCGCTTTTCCAGAAGCAATGAAGCTTCATCATTTCTTTTCCTTTTTCCATTTCTCCAAGCCCAGTGCTAGACACATATTAGGTACTCACTAGATGTGTGTTATTTGGTTGGTTGTTTTTAGACAAGTATGGAATGATGCTATTATGCTCCTGATACCCCAGTAAACAAAATCAAAGTTTTTTGTCAAGGAAGGAGTTAATACAGAGGACCCAGATATGGCCGGCTTGAGTATTGAATCATGAGAATGTTTTATTAGTACTTCCATAACTTACATGAAAATACTCTGTCATTTCTGTAAAAATACTTTCTCTGTATCCTTTCCCCACATCACCATCACCATCGTGCACAAACACCCACTCAGCACCATGGATTTTTTAGGCTCTGGGGTTCTCAAGGGGGCAAGGCACAACTTCTTGAGGAGGCTCAAACCTTGTTAACAGAATTTATCAATTAAGAAAATGTCTGATGAATATCTACTGTGTGTCTGGTACTGTGCTTGGTTCTGGGAATACCGCCGTGAAAGGGGCAGAGTCCTTGCCCCCTTAGAAGGTCATGATCGAGTCAGTATCTCACAAAATAATACCAAGCAGCCCATGTTCAGTGAGATGTGGGTGATGATAGGTGTTCTAGGACTTGAGAAGGAAGCCGTTGCGGACTGACAAAGTAGTTGGGAAAGTCCCACAAAGGAGGTGGCCATGTGGTGGGGTAGACCTTCAAAGATCAAGTGGGGGTGGAGGCGGGAGATGTCCTCTTACTCTACAGGGGTGAACAAGGTAACAAGGGGATTTTCATTTTGGCCATGCTGCACGGGAGGCACCATCACCTCAGGGGAACTGCTGAGAGTTGCCCCTCACTCCTCAAAAGTGAAAGAAGCACACCAGAGCTGACTGAGAGCCATCTTGTCAGGATGTCAGGGAGTCAAGTCCCTGTTAAGGGTTGGGAGAGGATCCACAGGGAGCACAAGGACAGGGTGATGTGTTAGAAGCAGTGTTTTCAGTATCAGACATTCCTTTATGCTCGCCAGCTGCTTCTTCTATTCTGTAAACTGGAGCATCCCAAAGTGAGGATTTCAAAACCTGACCCAGTGGAGGTAGGGTATGGGGTGTGGGGTGGGAATGACAGAAATGTCCAAGAGGCACGAGGAATCCATGAGTGAGGTGCTCCTTTTCTTTAGGAAGAATTACTTCCCATCTGAGCATTCCTGAAAGGGGGACAAGCCAAGGAGGGGTGGGGTGACTCCACGCCAAGCGTGAGTCCTAGAGAAGCAAAAGCCAGGTGGCACGTCACCAGGCAAATGGCCCAATCACATGTCACAGTTTCCCTGAACCCGCGTCCATACTGAGAGTAGCTGGATGTTTCCCACGTGTCCCAGAGTAGCACAGAAGTAACAGAGAGAGAGAGAGAGAGAGAGAGAGAGAGTCAACTCTGACAAGAGCTCAGGGGGGCCCAGGAGGACACTGTGGTGACGTACATTGCTGAGGACATGGACCTGACAGGAATGACAGAAGCCCCAGGGTGTGCCAGTGTGTGAATGCCAGAGGGTGGAAAGTGCTAACTGGATGCCCGCCTCTCCCACCCCTCCCCTCAGCATAAAAATCCCAGGAGAAGGGGAGAACAGCACGGTGGAAGGTTCTGAGATGACCCTGAGTTGGCTGAATTTCAGTTTCCACTACCTGGCAAAATGAGAGCCTAAATAGAATGCAAAAGTGGCTATTTTGAAAATTAAAATAATGAACATCTCCGAGTTCGTGATCTGAGATCTGTGCCACACACTTAAGACGTGGAAAAGTAGAGACACTGAAATAGACATCAGAAAGTAAGACAAAAACCAAAAGAGATAGGTGATGTCACCAAAGTCAGCGGAAGGAAGAGAGCCACCAACTGTGGGTGGGAGCCCCAATTTCCCTAAGTCTGTTGTGAGAAATGAGGGGTGAGCTTTCAGGGCACAGAGGCCACACATAGGACACTTCTCCTGACTTTATCAGCTGTCTCGTGCGCAGCAAGACCCGCATCTCGACCCTGAGAGACTGTCGCGTGTGCACCCGCTCTCCTGTGGGGTGGCTCGCACTCTCCTTTAGGAAGGCTGCTGTTCCTGCTCAGACCTGAGACAAGTCTCATTGTGTACAGGTTTGACCAGACTCAGAATACATATTGAAAAGCCACCATGAAGAGGATCAGGTCCAGTTTTAAGGTCATAGGGAACTTTCTAGTCATCATGAGTTTTCCCGAACAGGATGAGCGGCTGCCCGAATATAAGGTTTTAATATGGTAGGAGGCAAGTGGAGTCAGGTAAGCTTGGGACAATTGTGAACTCATTGATCCCACACTGTGACGGATTGGTCACTGTGTTGCAGGCCAGTGACTACACTCAAGTCCAGTATCAGTGAGAATCCAGCTGTTTATCTGTGTAACTTTGGGCAAATCACTTACTTCTCTGAGTCTCACTTTCTTTCTCTGTGAAAGAGACATTCTGTATTCTCAGTTTTCCTCTGTTCTCCCCACCATTTTTAGTGTCTGGTCCTTCTCTACTGGCATATGATTGTTAAATGCAGAATGCTACAGTGGTAGATTGGCCAAACTATAAGGACATGTTTTCTAGTTCATGTGAATTTGGTGAAATGAGCACTCCTATATTCCGATGGTGAGAATACAATTCTGGAGGACAATCTGACGATAATATCAAAAGCCTTGGAAAAAAACAACTGTACCCATGACTCAGCGATCCCATTTCTACGCATTTATCCAGCAAATAATCATGGACATGGGAAAAGATACGCAGGCAAAGACAAATGTTCATAGCTAAGAAAAAAAAATAGGAAACAAGTGTCAAACAATAGGAGATGATTACCTAGATTGTGCTACATTCACCCAATAGAGTACTAAGTATAAAATTATCTGTAAAAATTATATCGTAGGTGAATATTTGGTAACAGGAGTAAATGTGTATAATATGATGCAAGACAGGGGTCACCATAAGATCTGGTCTTCGGAACATTATCTATTCCATTTATAAGAATAAAAAAATAAAAAAGGGTGTATCTTCTAGGTGTGAGGGTCGAGGTGGTTTTGATTTTCTTCTTTGTGCTCCTCTGGGTTTCTGGAGTTTTCTGCAATGAATGTGAGCTATGTTTGTAATCAGATTTTTAAAGACATCTTTTATAGAGGACATTTTTCACCCAGGCCCTCTTCATGTTCCGATGCCAATTAGTCTCTCAGAAATATGTCAGGCAATCCTTCCTCGACAAAGTGCCTTTGTCTCTGCTGGCTCTGAATCTTTTGGAGTGTGGTTTCTCTGGATGGTGGGGAAATTCTGGGGGGTTTTGGTCAGATGGTTGGGATGTTTTTGTAGAGAAAGGTGAGAGGAGCTGGAGGTGGTCCCGTGTGACTGAAGGACAGAGTTGAAAGAGTTCAGTAGTAGCTCCTGTCTTCTCTTCACCAGTCATGCGAATAGCTCGCTGCCAAGTTCAGCATAAGAACCTCCAGTTCAACAAACAGGGACCAGAGTGGGTGTCTGTCCATCAAGATTATGCAGCCAGTGACATTTTTGTAAACAAAATTAAAAAGCATTATTTCTACATGCCAACCACGGAAGCAGTTGCCCTTTCTGGCGAACCGCCAGCTTTCCTAGCTTCAGAAATCCTGAAGCATGTATCCTGCTGCCTTATATTGGTTGTAAGCAAATCACCAGTCGAGATTCAGAGGGGGAGGAATTAGATCCTGTCTCTTGGTGACAGAACAACAGGGCCACATGACAGAGGAGTATGCAGGAGGTGACGTCTGTCGCATCTGTCTGGTGCAAGGCCTTCTGGAAAGGAATAGCTGACGCCTGTGGATTTGGGGCTCTATTGGTCTGGCATTGCCAGGCCTTCTAATTTTTCAGGAGTAGCCTGCAAAAATCTCTATTTTTTAATCTGAAATCCTCTATTTTTAAATTTTCCCTTTATCTCCTCATGAGAGCACCTGCCCCCTCTTGAAGTGGTAGTACTTCTCTTTACCCTGATAAAAAACAAGTTTTTGGCTTTTGGGGGCTAAAAAAGGGTCAGAAAGAGAATGCCGCTTAAAAAGGGGATGGTGTTGAGGGTAAGAGGAAGATCGAGATGTGAATCCTGGGCAGGACACCAGGGAGGACCCGGCTTCTGGAGGAGACACGGATGAGGCAGGTTGAGGTCTTCATTGATGAGGAGAGAGGCCGTGTCTTCTTTTCCGGAGGGAAGGAAGGAGGAAAAGAGGAGGAGGATCCTCCCAAGGTGTCACAACACTTTGTGGTGTGCAGATGAAGTCTGAGGCATTGCCTGGGCACTCTTCCCAGGACTGGGGGCATCATGAGCCCAGTCGTGATCCTCTGTGGGGCTTACCTTCTAGTGGGTGACCCTGTCTTCCCTGTGGGGCCCAGGGATGTGCTGAGAATGTGACGTGAGGAGGTGGGGACGCTGAGGGCCTAGGGAAGCCCCAAAGGTAAGAGGAGTCACTGCCGGCAGTGGGCTGGGGGGCTCTCTGCTACCACTCATCAGCGCTACCTTGAGCATGACCTTGCAAGCAGGTACCCATGAACTGGGACCTTTCTGAGGCTTGGGAGCAGGGACACAGGAACACTTGCCATGATTCCAGGTTGAAGATTAGGGCAGAAGAAGGCCAATGGGGTGAGGTATGAGTGGTTTCTGTTATTTTTATCTTATTTTGTTTTCATGCTTATTTTATTATTATTATTAATTTTTTTATGAGTGGCTTTTAAACAGTGGCCCCAGGAGATAGCCAGTGGAGCCCAGGGTGAGGACATGCTCAGGACCCAGGCTTCTCTCAGGGGACTTTGGAAACAGCTATGACTGAGCCCAGAGGCCATGCCCACTTGCCAGTCTTGCCGAGGGCTGGCACTGCACCTGCACCCTTGGTCGGCTGGGCGATGGGGCTCCCTGGTCAAAAGACCACATGGGCCTGTCCCTCTGGGAAAAAGGTCAGCACCACGAGCAGTCAAATCCCACTTTAAGGAAGTGGTGCAGAACTGATGATGCTAACCAGCTCTTCATTTAAAGAGAGAAATACAATATGTGACTTTTGTATTTATTCCAGTTATTAAGAGCCTGCAGGAAGATTAACAGCCGCAGCTTAACTGAGCAGAATGCATGATTTGATGTTCCATCGCCATATAACAAGCAAGGGCTTTATGGAAACTCCTGTTTTTTTAAGAGTCTGCTGTGAGAACCAGGCTGTGACGGGACATGCCAAGATTCACAGGGAAGAATATTAGGATGCATCAGGAAGTGAACAAAACAGGCTAACCGTAGGCTGAAAAGCTGGAGAACAATTTTTCGGAGCCTACAGATACTAGATAATCCAATCAGCTCTCAATTGGATACCTTATGTAAGAGCATTCAGGAAGTTGCTTAGTTTCTGTGAAATGAGGCGTACCTTCCCAAATTTCATTTCCAAACTTAAATTTGAACCTGGAATAAAATTTAATTCCTCACTCACCATGCTATGCATCTGTTGGAAGAAAATTTGAAACGAATTTTCTATTGTACGGCAAAGTCAATGCCAATTCATCCTGGTGTTTCTAATCAGCATGTCTTATTTTCTCTTCTATTCCCATAACTTATAATTATTTGGGGTATACTCCAAACAAACCCTTCTGTTCTTCTCCTTAGTGTCTCCTTCTGGCTTGCAATTTATATATGTGGAAGTCATTTGAGGCTGGGGATCACTGATCTACTGCTAAGCAATCTTGGGCATCTTCAAGACCCCTCACCATTTTAAAATACGAAGCTCTACCTCTTGGCCTTTCATAGTTCGGGTAGAATATCTTAATGATTAAATTTTTAATGAGAAGGTAAACATGGAGCCTTACAGTTTCTCAACTTGGACTTTAAGAAAACAGATCATTGTCTTGGTGCCACTGCTGCTCCCTGTTAAAATAATTTCCACAAATGCTGGAGGACTAAAATATTTGATTCTTGCTCAGAAATCTCATCCAATAATTTGACATTGGCACAATCCCACCTGGGCTTTCAGCACGAGGCTGCCTTTTACCCAGCGCTGACATTCTCCCATTCTTAATCCCTTTGGGGTTGTTTAAAATATATAGGCATATTTTCAGCTTGAAAATATTGAAAACATTTCCAATAAGTTTTTATAATTATTGAGGTTTGAGTTTTGGAGAACAAACTTCTCAAGTGGGCATCAGACCAGGGAAGTTCTTGAGAAACCAGCCAGACCTCATGCACCTGAAACGCTGGGGGCAGAGCTGGGATTGATGCTAAAGTTTCTGTCCACAGCCATCCCAACCCAGAACCTTCCTGGTTGCTTTCATTTCTTCTTTAATCTAAATGATGCAAGTTCAAAGGGATAGCAGACCAAGAGCTAAGGAGCCAGGCACTCTCCACTGTTTAATTTAGGCAATTATGTGGTTGAATCAAAAGACAACAGAAAGACCCAGAAAAACACTCACAGCAAATTAATCCACTGCATATTAGTGACTGGGTTGGAATCTCTTTTTCTCTGGTTGTAGTGGATGCAGGTGATGTGAACTGGTAAGATACTTTCCCATTACAATTGTTCCCAGTGCTGAGTGGAGAAATGTGATTTTGTGGTCTCTCAAGTCATTCAACACCACTGCCTTTTGGCAAACAGAAAAATGCTTTCCTGCAGCACTCATTTTTATATCCCACTGGACTGAGTTTGCACAACTAAGGGGAAAAGCCCCACAAACTCATGAGATGCTCATGGTGGTTAGGTTTTCATTCGTCTTCAATCTTTCTCCACTGTATCTCCAAAAATGTCAATAAGTGTTGTGAAATCCTCCAAACAAAACTGATTTTAATTCACTCTAGTCAAAAACAAATAAACATACAGCAATATGTGGGGTGTAGGGGTGGGGAAGACAGAAGGGAAAGGTTGTGAAATAATTATTTTCCATTGTAGGTGGTCACAACAACCCCCCAAGTTAGGGACGCTGCCTGGGAATCACCGTCTGAAGATTTATTTACCCGCTTGGACCATGTCAGGATTAGAAAACAGACTTAAAACTGAAAGGAGGGGCAGATAAAATCTGGTAAGGAGAAAAAAAGACTTCATGGAGGAAGCTATATTGGAAATGGGTCTGAGGTAAGATGGCAACAGGTGGAGATGAGGAGTGGGGTTTTAAGAAGACACCATCCTCCAGAGAGGGACCTATGAGGGTGGGGAGCTACTCAAAGGTGCTTATACCCCTCTTTTAATTCAGGCCACCCAAATGCCTCTGAGGATTGACCTTTGTCAGTCGTCTCACAACAGAGGAAAATTAAGCCATCCATTCCCCATTCCGTCCTCTTTTATTTTCGTCTGCATTCAAAAACAAATTGAAGCGATTTCTAAAGAGAAGTTTTAAAAAGAAGTAGCTTTAAAAAAAAAAGAAGAAGTGGCTTTAATGCATCAGCTATAATTCGAGAGAGTTCTGATGTGAACTAAAACCATTTTGCAAGACTAAGACAACTCAGGCAGCTTTATTAGCGCAACACTTCCTGGGTTTTATCTTAGAAAAGGCTTCCCCGAGCCCGATTGGTTAGAGCCACAGGCAGGCGGATATCCGGCCAGGACGTACCCAAAAGGCATAGCGACCATAGTCTGTTTTGATTGGTTGATACCAGCCACTAAATATATTTATTATTGCTAGGGATACGTTCACTGTCTGAGGGTGGCGAGATTTAAAACAAACAAAACGAAGGACGTTGGAGTTCCAGGAAGTTGAGTTGAAACCCCTGTTCCATTACTAGCAGCAGGAACTTGAGCTTCACGTTAACGTCCTTCCTTCCCCCTTCCTTCTACCCACAATGATACATAACATCTCAGGTAACTCGAACAGCATCAACCAACAGCCTTTCAAACTGGAGTGCCGACAGCCTTTCTTGTCCATTGGTCACTTTTCAAGCTGGTGAAAAAGAAGCTAACCAATAAACAGCGATACAGTAGGGTCCGTGTCTCCAGAGGCCTTTACCTTCAAGATAAACTTTCCTAAGTCAGTATTTGGATCCCTTTGTTAGCCCACATTGGCACTGAAATTAGCAAGGCATAGCTACTCTCTTATAAAATATACAATGCCATTAATAAGGAGATAATGTAGCTTCCTCTTATGTCTCTTGAGGTATCAGTTCGTAACCAGGCATCCGGTTCCCCTTTGTATCTTTGTCCTTTCAAGTCTGATAAGGATTGCTCATCAATTATGTAATTCTCCCTCCTGGGGTGGGGATGGCGTGGGGGAGGGGGCTCCCTTGCCTCCAAGCCCAGAGAAAAATTCATTACCTGAAAGGAGCTGAGCTGTCTGTGTTGTCAAGTTAGTTTCTTCCATATTATCAAAGAGAATTTTAAAAGCTCAATTTCACAGCCTGTTAAAGTTTTTTGGTGATGTCCCCATGTGATGCTCACATGTTTGTGTTTGCATAAAAAGCCTTTTATATTTTTAGGTATAAAAACTTACAAATGCAGGATAGCTGTCTTCACATTTTGAAGGACATTCCTTTTAAAGGGACATTGGATTTCATCTCTGTTTCTCCAGAAAGAAGAAATGGAACCAAGAGGTGGAGTCCCTAGGAACAGACTTCTTCTCAAAATTAGGAAGCATTTTCCTTAATAGTTTGAGCAACTGAAAAATAAATGGAACCACTTGCTTCAGGATAGGAGGGCTAGTTACTGGTACTAGAAGAAGGCACCCTTAGTACACTATTTTCAAGAGACCAGAGGTCATTTATAAGGGATGTAAAAAAAGAGAATTCAGCAGCAAATGATCACTATGGTTCCTTCCAGCTCAAAAACCAGTGGGTGCTCCCAACTTTAAGGAGCTGTTTTATGCTATTGAGAAGTTGGCCCACTCGCTAGAACACAGCAAACTTGCTCTAATGCTTTTCTTCTTTTGTTCAAGTCTTCCTTTATTTCTTTTAATAGAGTTTTACAGTTTATGATTGTATTTATATAAATAAGAGGTTCTTTGGTTTTGTTTGGTTTCTACTTTCTGAGATTGATTAATTGATTTTTAAAGATTTTATTTATTTGACAGAGAGAAACACAGTGAGAGAGGGAACACAAGCAGAGGGAATGGTAGCGGGAGAAGCAGGCTTCCTGCCGAGCAGAGAGCCCGATGCGGGGCTTGATCCCAGGACTCCGGGATCATGACCTGAGCCGAAGGCAGACGCCCAACAACTGAGCCACCCAGGCGCCCCGCTTTCTGAGATTTAAAAGTTATAGTAAAACAAAGGCATCACTTAAACTTCCATATTTCCACAATTGAGAATTAACAAATCTTAACTTTTTTTCTTCTTTACTTCTTGTCAATTTTTTGGAAGAAAGAAAGAAGGAAGAGAGGAAGGAAAGCAGGGAAGGAGGGAGAGAGAGGAAGGCAACTCAAGGAGAAATAATGCTCCTTAAACCACCAACCCCCACTCATCCCTCTTTACATCCCCCTACAGACTCAAATGTTCACGTATCATTCTATTTCTTTGAAGTTTTTTCCTAGATAGATGTGCATCTGTTAAAACACACACACACACACACACACACACACAAACACACACCACACACTGTATGGTTTGGTTTTTAAAACAAGTACATTATCTGTATATATCTATCAATCTGCATCTTGCATTTATATTTTACCTTATATTTTTAGCATCTACTAATGCTGCTATATATTAATTTTATTTATCATTTTTAATTGTTGTATGGTATTTCATCCTAGAGAATGCCACATTTTTTATTCTTATATCAAGGTGTATTTCAGTCACTCCTTTTTCTCATGCAAATACAAAAAATGCTGCACCAGACACTGTACAAGATGTTCATGACACCATGTGGGAGGCTGTCTAGTGTGTATCTCAAAGCAGGATTTCTAGCACACGGGGTAAACACATTGTCCTACATGCCATGTTTCTTTTTCTCCAAGATGCCTCTACCAATTCACATTTCCAGCAATTATTTATCATTTCTTCTACAACTTTGCCGACAGTCAAGATAGCCTGACCACTAAATTGTGTAAATACAGTGAGTGAGAAATGGTCTCCCTTTGTTGTTTCTATTTGCCTTCTTGGAGTCTGAGCATCTTTTTTTTGTTTGTTTCCTTATTTGTTGACCATTCACATTTCCTTTTCAGATCATTAATTTATTTTTTCTACTTCTCTTTATTATGTGTTTTGTATGCTAATTCCTAGTCTATTGAATGTGCCTCCCAGTCTGTTTTTAATCTTTTGCCAATAGAAATTTGTATGTTTTTCTGTGCAGAATTTTAAAATTTGAAATAATTATTTATATCTATCTCTTTCTTTATTGTTGGGGCTTTGTAAATTCTTTTTTTTTTTTTTAAGGTTTCTTCTACTCTAAGATCTCGTAGCTATTGTCTTTTATTTTCTTTACCAGTTTTTGAAATGTATTTTTCATGGGTAGATATTACAACTCATCTGGTGTATGTGTAAAGTGTATGGTGTGAAGCAGGGATCTAACTGCACTTTTACAGCTCACCCTCCCCCCACCTCAACTTTCCGACCCCATAAGATTTTTCTGGGATTTTTTTCTACCACTCCAGAGCTGGCCTGTCCTCATCTTTGTTGAATGGTCTCTGCAACACATTTTCTTGTGGGCCAGAAGGTGACAAAGTGATAGTTCCGATCGACTCATACCATGGCCCACTTGACTGTACCAAAGTAGAAAGAATATGGAATTATGATGAATAGTCCTGACATGTCACTTCAGTGCTGTGCCTCAGCTGGCATAGACTCTCTTCTACCTGTCCCTAGTGTAGATGTTATGGGTTGAAATGTGCTTTCCCCCACCCCCAATTCATATGTTGAAGCCCTAACCCCCAGGACCTAACAAAGTGACCAGAAATTGGGCCTTTAAAAAGATCATTAAGTTTGAATTGCCTTTTGGTAATTTTAGGAAGGACCCTAATCCCATATGACTGGTGTCCATAGAAGAAGAGAGAATATGGACACAGACATAGCAGGTACAGAGGAAAGACCATGTGAGGACACAGCAAGGTGGCCATATGCCAGCCAAGCAGAGAAGGCCTCAAAAGAAACCAACCCTGCTGATAGCTTGCTCTTGGATGTCCAGCCTCTGGAACTGTGAGAAAATAAATTGCTGTTGTTTATGCTCACAGTTTGTGGCACTTTGTACAGGCAGTACTAGAAAACCCATGCAGTGGGATAATCCCCAACAAAAATGGATGAAGATGATTGTAATTAGACAAAGCTTCTCAACATGGATTTTTCACATAGCATAAATATGTGGAAAATATGTGAGCAATCCTACTCTAAGCTCACCTGAACAAATAAGGTAGTCAAAGAAACTGTATGAAGATCCACGTGGAGCCAAAAAAATCATTCCTTTTTTAAGCTAGCAATACAACAGTATAGTTGCATTAGTTTCTTATTGCTGCAGAAACAAATTCATGCAAACTTAGTAGCTTAAAACAAATTTATTATCTTACAGTGGTTGTGGAGGGTAAGAAATCCTAAAATAGAGGTGTTGGCAAGGCTGTGTTCCACACTTCTAGAGGCTACAGAAGGGAACTCATTTCCTTGCCTTTTCCAAGTGTCTAGAGGCCTCCTGGGTTCCTTGGCTTGTTGCCCCTTTCTCCATCTTTATAGACAGCTCCCCAACCTTTGACACTGCCTTCCCATCTCCTTTTCAGATTCCAACCCTCCCGCCTCCCTCTTAGGAGGATCTTTGTAATTCACTGGGCCCTGAATAAACTAGGATAATCCCCTCACTTCAAAATCCTAAACTGAAGCAGAGCTGATTTTTGCCACGGACATTACCTTATTCACAGCTTCAAGGGATTAGGATATGAACATCCTTGGGGGCCATTATTCTGGCTACCACAGGTGCAAAACCATTCAGTTAAGTAATTTTATAAGGAAATAATTCTATTATGTTCAGAAGTTGAGAATTTTAAAGGAATGGAAATATTGAAAGGCTCCCTGCTTCTTAACTCAACAGAAGAGTCTTTAAATTAAATCTTTTGTTGAAATTATCTATGAGTCCCAGAAGTTTTTCAAACCCTTTTTTCAGTCCTTGCTAAACTTGAAAGGTGTTGTTTTGGTGATTTTTGTTTGGTTTGAGCCCTCAGTTGAGCTTTTTTCCACATTTAGTTGGATTCCATCTGCCAATGTGCAAATGGGGCTGTTTCTACTTAGGACATCTTCCATGTGCAGCCTCGAGGCAGAAGTGTCCCAAACTCCTGATGATCTCTCCAGCTTATGCAACCCTGGGTGTCAGGCTCCAAGTTAAAGGGGCCAGAGGGGGACCAACGCTCCTCTGGCCCAACATGACTCCATTGCTTTACCACGCTTGTCACTGACCCTCTCGGGCAGCTGCTGGCAGCGCGTTCTTACTTCCCATAGCCCAGCAGTGTCACATGAGGGAACTGAGCATCATCAGCCGACAATGCTAAATTACAACCTGCCTGGGGCATTGAAAATGCTTGGGTGGGAAAGCCGCCTGCAGGAGACGAACACACCTGTGCACTTGCCAGAAACCATCCTGGGGGTTTGGGATACAGACAGAGCCCCGCCACTTGCAGCTGACCAGTGGAGGAGGGAGGGCTAATTGTTCTGGAAGGCTTTTGCATTCTCAGGGGACATGCGTTAGAACAATTAACTCCCCAGGCTATCAAGAGAACGTGTTTATCAGCAGCTACTGCTTGTATTCCAGAATGGCAAGCTGCCTTGATCATCTGGCTGTGTGAATCTGTAATAGACATGAACGCCCAATGCGCATGCACTCGTATTTTTTGCAAGTGGATGTGGGGCATGTGTGCATCAGTGTATGCCTGTCCATCTGTCTTCATCTGTGCCTTTGCTCTTGCATCTGTTAGTGTGTGTCTGTGTGTAAATCCTGCTTTTCACTAAGAAGCAAGAGAGGCCTTGGGGTCTTCCAGCTGCCCAACCGGCCTCGCCCTGCTCATTCTGATGCTCCGTGAGATACAGATTTCTGCCCAACACACCAGCCTTCCCAGAAAGGCACCATGGCCATTCTTGGGAAGGCAGAAAATGCCCTATGGCCCGAGTTCCTTTCTTGTCCCCTCTCATCCTTCACAGAGGCAATGTCCCTGGCTTGTAGTAGAAGGTACTCATTTCATTCCACACTTGCCAAGCCCTGAGATGTCATTGCTCACTCCTCCCTCCAGGGACCTGAGATCACGTCCCCAGCTTGGCAGAGACACACAAAGGAGCAGGCACTCTGGCCGAGGCTCCAGGTGTGGCTTCAGGTGGGTTGTTTTCCTCGGGGGATAAGAGCTATGCTGAAGAAACAGCTAAGGTACAAACACATTGTGTTCTGCAGTTTCATTTTTATATTTTTAATTGATAAATTATTTTTTAGAGTGGTTTTAGGTTCACAGCAAAACTGAGAAGAAAGTTCAGAGAATTTTCATATGTCCCCTGTCCCTGCATAGGCAGAGCACCCACCCCTCGCCCACTGTCATATCTGGCAACAAATGGGACATTTGTTACAATCAATGAACCTACATGGACACATCATCATCACTCAAAACCCACAGTTTACAATAAGGCTCATTCTTGGTGTTGCACACTCTGAGCTTTGACAAATATACACATGTATCCCCCATTTCAGTGTCACACAGAGTAGTTTCACTGCCCTAAAAATCCTCTGTGCTTTACTGGGTATTTACCCCAAAGAAGCAGATGCATTACAAAGAAGGGCCACATGTACCCCAATGTTCATAGCAGCAATGGCCACGATTGCCAAACTGTGGAAAGAACCAAGATGCCTTTCAACAGATGAATGGATAAAAAAGATATGGTACATATATACAATGGAATATTATGCCTCCATTAGAAAGGACGAATATCCAATTTTTGTATCAACATGGATGGGACTGGAAGAGATTATGCAAAGTGAAATAAGTGAAGCAGAAAGAGCCAATTACCTTATGGTTTCACTTACGTTTGGAGCATAAGGAAAAAGATGGAGGGCATTGTGAGAAGGAAGGGAAAGGATTCACCAATGGGGGGAATCAGAGAGGGAGATGAACCATGAGAGACTGTGGATTCTGAGCAACAAACTGAGGGTTTAGGAGGGGTGGGGTGGGGGGTTGGGTGAGACTGGTGGTGGGTATTGATGAGGGCACATATTGCATGGAGCACTGGGTGTGGTGCATGAACAATAAATCTTGTAATACTGAAAAAATAAACATATTTGGGGGGAAAAATAAAATAAAAATCCTCTGTGCTCTCCCTATTCATCCCCCTCTGATCCAAGCCCTAGCATCCCCTGATCTTTCCCTAATCTCCGTAGTTTCCCTTCTCCAGAACATCATATAGTTGGAATCATACAGCACGTCACCTTTTCAGACTGGCTTCTTTCATGTAATAATATGCATCTAAGTTTCCTCCGTGTCTTTTCGTGGCTTGATAGTTCATTTCTTTTTATCGCTGAATAATACTCTGTTGTCTGGATATGCCATAGTTTATCCATTCACCTCCTGAGGGACATCTTAGTTGCTTCCGAGTTTGGGCAATTATGCATAAAGATGCTGTAAACTTTCATGTGCAGGTGTGTATGCGGACTGAAGTTTTTACCTCTTTTGGGTCAACACCAAGAAGCTTGGTTGCTGGACCTGTATGTTAAGAGTATGTTTAGTTTAAGAGGTGCCTGGGTTGCTCAGAAGCCTCTGCCTTCCTCTTAGGTCATGATCTCAGGGTCCTGGGATCGAGCCCCGCATCAGTCTCTCTGCTCAGCAGGGAGCTTGCTTCCCCCTCTCTCTATGCCTGCCTCTTTGCCTACTTGTGATCTCTCTCTCTCTCTTTGTCAAATAAATAAATAAAATCTTTAAAAAAAAAAAAGTATGTTTAGTTTTGGAAGAAACTGCCAAAGTGTACAGACTCTTTTTTCAAACTTGGCATTTCTGCTTAACTTTATTTTTCACGAAGCTATTTATTAATATGCAGTAGGCACTTGAAATCCTCATGGGATGGCATTCTTGCTTCTTCCAGAATTCCCCAATTCAAGAATGTGGAAAATTTGTACAGGCTTCTGGCATCTTCCTGAATCACATTTCCATTGGGAGTTAAGTGTTTCCTGCACATCCAGGCACATCACAATCTAACTGCCTGTCAACTTTCACAAAACTTCTAGCCTTTACTTGGTGACCATTTTTCACATACACAAAAATGATTTATTATTGCTTGATAATTTCAACAGACTGACTGTGTAGTATAAGTCAAGAAGAGGTCGTCAATATGTTGCCCTAGGATGAGGGATGAACTAGGCACCCTCGTGAAGCCGAAAGATTTGTCCCCAGTACAAGCCCAGTACAACCCCAGTACAGTCATTGGTTCATATTGGTGCCTCAGCAAAAGGACAAATTACAGTCTGGTGTGGGCCTTCTGAATCACACAGGAAAACTCAAACCTACAAATGGTTAAGTGCACAAATCCATACAGTACCTTCTAAAAAATGTCTATGAAATAGATTCATATTATTAACCTGGTCTGGTAGAAACATTTCATTAGTCTGTCCACAGACTGTACAGTAGCATGATGACTGCATAACCCTGAGAATTCAGAGAACAATATGAAAATCACTGATTCATTCATTAAAAAAAAGTGTTTTGAATCCTGGTTCTGTTAGCCTCTCCATTGAGAGATGAGGAAGTTACCTACTGATGTTCCTGGTAATATGATGACACCATCCCTAATTAGGCCACTTAAAATGCTGGAGAAGATATTAACTAAAGTAATTATTTTAAGCACAACTGAACCAACATCAGAAGAAGGCATTCTTAAAAGATCAGAAACTTTGAGAAAGTCTGAATCCAGAAACAAGAGCTAAGCCAGAGGCAGCATTTACCTGTGGGGGCATGGTCACTTCTTGATGGACTAGCCCAGGCTTTAAAGGGTCATGTAGGCACCAGGGACAGGGAGGGTGAGGAGGTGATTGGGATACCCCTCACATTAAAGCCAGGACCACAAAGGGCAATACCCTGAACAACTGAATCAGAGAAAAAGAGCCTGCACCTCTGAGGGGCCTTTGGGTGCAGCACGAAAGAGAAAGGTCTCCTGAGAATTTCTGATGGTGAGCCAAAATTCATACTACTTGACTAGTTCTTAAAGCCAGCAATTTATTTCCCGTGATAACCCACACACCTGGTAGAAACAAACACAATACTTCAAAGAATGATCACAAATAAAGTTTCAAGGTCTATGAGCTTAGGATCAAAACTCACCAAACTCAAGAAGAAATAAGCCGCTATCACTGAAAATCAAGAGAAATCATAAGCCACAGAATCAGACCTGCAGAAATCTTAGATGTTGGAAATGCCAACAGAGAATGTGAAATCAGTTTATGTAAAAATACTTAAAGAAGTGAATGAGGGGATTGAATGTATGATGAGGATATGATAGGCGTCAGGAAGATTTGATAAGGAGCCAAAAAGTACAGTAAGAAATAAAAATCAGATGAGGATGCTGCAGAGAGAAACAGAGGTAAAGAAGATAAAAGAAGTCAAGAGGCACGAAGGATGAGAGGAGAAGATCTGACATAATACCTGATGAGAGTGGCATGAAGAGATAAGAGAAACAATGTGGAGGAGGCAGTATTTCAAAAGGTAATGGCCATGAATTTTATAGAATCAATGAAATATATCAATTCCTAGATCCAAAAAGCCCAAAGGACACTAAATTCAATCTTTTTTTTTTTTTTTAATCTCACTTAGGTACTTTGGTAATAAAAGTAAGGAACAAGGGTCAGCAAATTGTGACTCCTGGGCCAAATCGTACCTGCCACCTCCATACAATTTTAATGGGCCACAGCCACACCATTTGTTCACACATCATTTATGGCTACTTTTGTGCTACAATGAGAGAGTTGAGCAGCTAAACAGAGACTGTATGGCCGTCACAGCTAGAAATATTTATTATATGGCCCTTGCCTGAAGATGTTGTAGAACACCAAAGAGAAGACTATAAGTGGTTATGAATATTTATAGTGAATTGGCAGCATAGCTAGGATTTTCACTCAGATCTCTTGACCAATAGTTCTCAGACTTGGTCCCAGAACAAGGACCAGCAGCTTCAGTATCACCTGAGAACTTATTAAAAATGCACCTTCCTGAGCCCACAGTCTTCCAAACAATTTGGATGCATGCTGAAGTTTGAGAACTATTGCTCTTGACTATTGTACTAGACCAGAGGTTCTCAACCCTGGCCGTCTATTAGAAGCATCAGGGAGCTTGTAAAAAAATGCCACTGTTAGGCCTCACCCCCCAAAATCCCCCACCTAACGGGTCTTTAAGGAGCCTGGGCATTGGTATTTTAAAAATCCCCTCCCTCATTCACATGAGAACCACTGTGCTTTGTTTGATCACAGATATAGTGGAATGGAGAAAATCTGATGAACTCCCAAAGCTTTGTCCATGTTGTGTATGGTATTCTTGATTATGCAAACTAAATAAGAACAAGGACCATTTAGGGTGAGAGGGGCTGTTTTGAGACTTATCTGAACCACCCAAATAAACCAAATCTCAGTCTCACCCTTCCTTTATCCCTCCTCATCCTGTCTACCTCTCTCTCTCTCTCTCCTAGAAGAGGAACTAACTACAGAGGAGTGAAGTAACCAAATATCAAGCCATTTAAAGGGGTGGAGAAGCAAGTTTTGTGAACAGTCAAATTTGTTGCAAACAATTCTGAGGTAATGAGGGTTTTGGTTATGCCCACTACACCAACAGGGGTAGATGGAACTAAGCAGAAGGAACTGAGACTTATTGAGTTAAGAAACCTTGGCCCAAAGTCCTCTGCACAGCAGGTACAAGGGATGGGGACAAGTGGGACCAGAGCATCCATGCCAAAGTTCTCCCAGATGTGGGGCACTGGAAGAGGAGGGCTGACCTTTTCCCTATTCACCCCTGATGACATTGACCTCTGCTGAAGGGCATACCTCCTGGGCATACCTACTGAAGGCCTGCCTCACCTGTACCCACCCTCTGTACAGTCTCCCTCTCCCGGCAGGCAAGGCCACAGCCTGAGACCCAGGTGACGTCAAACCACTACTGTCTTCTTAGCTTGTAGATGAAAGGGGTTATTTGGGGCCAAATGCCTCTTTGACAGAGGGGAGTAAAATTCAAAAGGAGAGAAAGAAGGGGCCAGGATAAGGTTAAGAACACTGCTTCTCAGGTTATAAATGTGCACGTGAGCCTCCTGGGGATCTTGTTAACCTGCTGATGCAGACTCCATGGATCTGGATGGAAACTGAGATTCTGCATTTCTAACAATCTCCCAGGTGAAGCTGATGCAACTGGTCTTCGGACCACATTTTGAGTAGCAACAGTCGGAGGTAGGTTCCAAGGGTCAGGACCCCTGAAAATCCTTCTCCACATGGTGTCTAGACTTCCTGCAGCCTCTATAGCTGCTAGCAACTGGTGCAGCAGTGGACAGCAAGAGGCACTCAAGAGAGGTTCTCTACAGTTTGTTCAAGCGTAGGGATTGACTGATGTTCCCAGGCTTGGCAAAATTCCACTCACATCAAACAGAATCCTGGGAGTTTATCGAGTTTCTCACCTAAAATTTCAAAATAACATTATGTTGAACCACCACGAAAACAAGTGGGGTTTTTTTAATAGGAAAGCCCACAAAATGGCCACAGTAATTTACATCTTCATGGTTTATAGGCAAAAAGTCTTCAACTTGAGCTGAGAGAGAAGTAAAATAAATAACAGTTTCTTTTTACCACTTACCAAGATACTTATGCACTTAAAAGACTCATGCTGGAAACCACATTCTCATCTACTTTGAGTTTCCACCCATTCCCTTGGAGCTGTCTCTGGTGGACGTTATTGTAATGCCACTGTGAATATTTGTTTAAAGCTCACCACACATTTATGGGGACCAGATTTGGTTCCCCGCGGAAACCTTGCATGAGTCAATTGAGAAAAATAATTGTCACGAGTAAAGTTTGGGCAGCAGGGGGAATGAGAGGGTTTTAGACAATCAGAACTGGAAGACCGGCAGCACCCCCAGGGTCAGGGGACTCCCCACAAGGAGGCAAACTCAGGTCCAGGAAGCAAGGAACCCTGAGTCCAGAAAGATTATCTGAATCTGAGTCTTTTTTGTCTAAGGTAGAGCTCAAGACAGCTGTAGGAGATGTAGGGGTCATGCAGGGGTGAGCCCTCACTGGGTTAGGGCTGGGAAATGGTCAGTGTGGGAAACGGGATGAAGAGAAAAAGGCTTTAGGTGGGTGAGGAGGCCCCTTAAACAAGCCTGGTCAGGCAGAAGCTGGTCCCCAAGGATCACTGATACCTGGGAAGGCCAGCTGCCAGGTGACCCATCCATGGGAAGCTAGGCACTTCTTTTGACAACTCCACCAGGAGTCCATCCTCTCTCTTGACCATTGTGGTCATGGACTTGGAGTCTCCTAGGTTGTTCCTCGAGCACTGGTACACACTCAAGGCATTTGATGAAGACCCAGTGGGGAAGAAACGGAGGAAACCTGGGTGTGTCTGCCTGGTAGGTTGGACCAAGCAGTAAGCATCATGGAGATGTGGCCCCTAGGGACTGGAAATTCTATTCTGAAAGTTCATTCCCTGGGAGGCTGGAGTACAAGGATCAGTGTTCTCACCCCTGGCCAGACATTTAATTATACCAGGGAGGTTTAAAATAAAATCTCAATGCCTGGCTTGTGCCCAGAGATTCTGACTTAATTGGTCTTGGGAGCGTCCCTGGCACTGTATTTTTTAAACATTCTCTGGGTGATAATAAGGCTCAGTCAAGGCTGGGTTAGAGGAACGTGAAGAGGGGAGATAAGCAACCATTTCGGCACTTGTCAGCCCCCCTTTCTACAGAAAGGTCATCCCATGAATGTTTAGTGTTTGACAGTTGAGTTTAATTCATACTATCTCTTTGAAGAATGATAACCATTGGCTTTATTTTTTTCCCACTAAATTACTTTAAAATTCTAATTCCTAAAGAAGTCTTTCAAGTTATTTCACAATGACTAATCACTATATACAAAGCACTGTTCTCCAAGGGAGAGGCATGAAGTGATGGGAGCTGACAGGAGGGGAAAGAGAAATGTTCCCGGCCCACGCAGGGATGTGTGTTCTCACCTGCCCACAGCTGGGCCCACCCTCATCCACAGTGCCACCCCTCTGCTGGAGGTGGATGTCACCCCCAGGGACTGAGCTGTAGGCTAATAAGCTAAAAGAAAGGGGCACCATATGAAATGCTGTGGACCCAGAGCCAAATTGGAACAGCAAAGCAAGGAATGCACAACACGGTCCCAGGCTTGAGCCTCTCTGAGAGACCTCCCTTCAGACGTCTAGGTTGCAAACCAATGGCTTTTCCTTTGCCAGGCAACCATCCTCCCTTGGTGTATTTGCTTTTTTGCAGACCACCAAACACAGCTGGAAATGTTTGTGATTTTTGTCCTCCACCAGGTGCTCCCAAACGGGGTCAGAATACATACGGCAGTGCACCCACAATGACCTCTCCAGCCAGCAAACCTATGCTTGCCATTCCCAAACCTTTATGTTCCCTAGAGTCTTCTCTGTTGACCAGAGATAGCCACTGACTCCTAAATCATGCTAAATGAAATAAGACAGACAGAGAAAGACAACTACTGTACGATCTCACTTAGATGTGGCATCTAAAAAAAGCCAATCCTGCAGAAACAGAGAGTAGTATGGATGTTACCAGGGGTTGGGAGTTGGTCAGAGTGCATGAGCTTCTAGTTAGAAGAGGACCGAGTTCTGGAAACTGAATGTACACCATGGTGATTAGAGTCAGTATTACCATATAATATACTTGAAAGTTGCTAAGAGAGTAGATCTTAAATGGTCTCACCACCAAAATGTAATACTAATGATATGCCATGTTGGGAATATTAATGCTATGGTGGCAGTCATTTGCAATAGACATGTATCAAATCAACTCATTAATACCTTAAATTTACAGAATGTTATATGTCAGGTATATCTCAATAAGCCTGGAAATACATTTTTATTTTTATTTTTTAAGATTTCATTTATTTTTGTTTGAGAGAGAGACAGAGAGAGCAAGCATGAGCAGGGGGAGGGGCAGAGGAAGAGGTAAAAGCAGACTCCCCACCGAGCAGGGAGTCTAACATGGGGCTTGATCCCAGGACCCTAAGATCATGACTTGAGCCAAAAGCAGACACTTAACTGACTGAGCCACCCAGGTGCCCCTGGGAATAAATTTTTAAATAAAAAAGGTATATTTTTAAAATACTAGGAAATGTTTTTGAGAATGCTGCTATTGTAAGTTCCATCACACCTGGTATATTTGTTATCATTCTGGCCCAGTTGTGAAGTTGGTTAGGCCCGGTACATTTTTGTGTGCATCGTCTGACTTTTGAGTCAATTGGATATGCATTTTTATTTTTTATTAGTGCAATTAAAATATAATAGCATTGAAGAAATAGAATTATTTTTTATTCTTTGCACAGTTTTAAAATTTCTCACGTTTAACAGTTGGGGAAATAACTATTAGTATGCCAGTTTCAGTAGAAAATCTAGGATCAGGGAAATGAAAGAAGTCATCCAAGGTCACAGCTAGTCAGTGAAAAAGTTGTTCGACCAAAGTTAATTTTGTTATTTATACATTAAGTCGATTTTTCTCTGTTTTCCTCAGAAGTAAGCCAAAATAAATATTTAGTTGATTTGTGTTCTTTTATATTGAGGGCTGTATTCATTTTGTTAGTCTGTTCTTCCTTTTTGCTTCACAAAAAAAAGAAAAAAGGTTACTTGGGGAACTGGAACACAAATTCCTAAACATACCCCTGTGATTAGAGAAATAATGGTCCCTCAAAGATGTCCACATCCTAATCCCAGGAACCTAAAAAAATGTTACCTACATGGTAAAGGGAATTTGCAGATGTGATTACATCGAGTGTCTTTTGATAGTGAGAGTCTCCAAGATAATATTGGTGAGCCCAATATAATTAGAGGTGTCCTAATAAGAGAAGGGTAGAAGGATCAGAAAAAGAGCATATGTAAGGGTAGAAGCAGAGAAGGAGTGATAAATCTGAAGATTGAGAAGGGACCATGAGCCAAGGAATGTGGGTGGCCTCTAGAAACTGGAAAATGGAAGGAAACAGATTCTCCCCTGGAGCCTGCAGAAGGAAACACAGCCCTGCCAACAGCTTGAGTTTAGCCTAGTGGAACTGACTTTGGAGTCTTGAACTCCAGAACTGGAAGGCAATAAATTTATTTGTGTGAAGCCACTGAGGTTTCGATAATTTGTTCCCGCAGCAATAGGAAACCAATACTCCTCACTCCCGGCACCGTCACTGGTTCTTGCCCACAATATTTTGCTCTAAGAGCAACCAGCTCCCCATTCCACCCCAGGCAACTGTTACTTATGGGTGTGTAATCGGCTCACTTTTCCCCTGTATTTTTCCCAGTGTCTTAGATCCTAAAAACAATAGTCTTGTTTTGAACTGAAGCCATGTAGAGCGGACTAGGATGCTTTCGGGAATTCCTGGACTTGAGTTGAACTTGATGGATCAACCCAAGTTGTGTGTGTGTTGGGGGAGGGGGGTTCTGCAGCTCCAAGACATGCCACACAGCCTGGCCACCTGAATTATACTTGAGTGTCTGTGGAAAGTTCTGGAATGCATAACCATTTCAGCTACAGAGGGGGCCAGGAGACTTCCCAGAGTCTTCCATCCCTGCCCCCATTACATACTTTCTATTCACTCACTCATTCATTCATTCATTCATTCAACTGCCACTAACTACCTCTCAGGGCCCGATGCCATCCATGCTAGGCCCTGGGGATGAAACACTGAAAAGACACAGACTGTCTCTGTGTAGCAGGACAATGCTACAGTGTGTTCTAATAGAGATGTGGGGCCACAGAGGAGGGCAGGCCACTCTGCTGACAGCTGGGCGGATTCAGGCTCTAGGACCATCTCCAAGAGGATGGTGCCCTTGAGCTGGGTCTTGAGGATCAAGAGGGTTCAAGAAACAGGCAAGGAAGAAAGTGGAGTGTGCTGGAGGCAGTAAAGTGCTGCGGCCATAAAGCCTGGACATCACGGAGTGGCTTGGCTCAACTCAGCAGTGGAAATGGCTTGGTGTGGCCACAGCAAAGGGTAGACAGGGAAATAGGAACAAGTAGGTGGAGAGTGGGGCACAGCCCCTTGGGGTCTAACAGGAATGTCAAGGACAGAGTTTATATAACTGAAGTTTCACATTTTAATTGCAAATCTGTGACCCACCGCTTGGCTGGTAGGGGAGTCCAGAAGCACTTTATCACTGAAAATCTCTGTTGGCTGGTTTAGCTAATATAAGTATGACATGGACGGTTGGTATGTTGTTAAAGGGGTAAGTTGGGGTATAGAGTGATTAGACTGTGACTTTGGAGTCCCACAAGCATAGGCTGTGAGTTTCCAGGTACATAATTTTGGGCCAGTGGAGCCAATAAATAACCTTCTCCACTGACCTTCTCCCAGTGAAGTTCAAAGGTGGAAGTGAGGACTAAATTTAACCATGTATGTAGAGCGCTCAGCCCATTACGTAGAACGCAATCGAAGCTCATCAATCACAGTTGTTTATTATCATGGCCCTTTATGCCAATTTAACATGTCACCCTATTCTCCTACAAGAGGAAGATAAGAGGGGAGGGAGCTGTCAACAGCTTTAAGATGGGATTTTAATAAGAAGCTGTGAGCAAAATGACAAAAGAGCCAGGAAATACAAATCTCTAGATTATAGGGATTCAGGTTGAGAGCAGATGGGATTAATCTGTTAGAAGATCCTTAATTAGTTGAGGCAAAGTTTCAAGATTTTAAAGATTTTATTTATTTATTTGTTTGTTTGTTTATTTATTTATTTCACAGAGAGAGAGAGAGATATCAGAAGTAGGCAGAGAGGCAGGCAGAGAGAGGGGGGAAGCAGGCTCCCTGCCGAGCAGAGAGCCTGATGCGGGGCTTGATCCCAGGACCCTGAGATCATGACCTGAGCTGAAGGCCGAAGCTTTAACCCACTGAGCCACCCAGGTGCCCCAAGTTTCAAGATTTTAGAGTGACAGACCTTCCTCCAGCTCCTCCCAGGAAACCTAGAACACAACAGCAGGAACCGGAAGAATTTCTGGAAGAATCTCCACTGAGAAAAGGCAGGCAGGGCGGGGTGGGAGGAAGCGAGAAAGTGGGAAAGATGCTTAGTCACCAGCATGGTGACAGGACTGTTGCATTTGGTCACCAGTGGAACCTGGATTCTCTGTTCTTTGAGGGCAAAGACACTATTGTCTCAGGTGTCTTTGTACCTGCAGTGTCCACCAGGTGGTGGAGAACTAGGAGATGCTGAATGGTTGAAGGGGACACCACTGAGTATTTCCCCTTAACCAGCTCATCTACCAACCCAAGCATTATTCAAGGCCTAATTCAGCACAGGTAAGCTATTTTATCTCAATTTGAGCCCCATCTATCATTCAAATTCCTCAGATCAATTTAAGGAAACTTCATTCTTTTTTTTTTTTTTTTTTTGAGGAACCCTCAAACCATTTTCTTTTTCTTTTATTTATTTTTTTTAAGATTTTATTTATTTGACAGAGAGATCACAAGTAGGCAGAGAGGCAGGCAGAGAGAGAGGGGGAAGCAGGCTCCCCGCTGAGCAGAGAGCTAGATGTGGGGCTCGATCCCAGGACCCTGAGATCATGACCTGAGCTGAAGGCAGAGGCTTCAACCCACTGAGCCACCCAGGTGTCCCCTCAAACCATTTTCAAAAGCAGCTACACCGTTTAACATTTCCATAGCAATGTGTGAGAATTCTAGTTTCTCCACATCCTTACCAATGCTTGTAATTCGTTTTTTTTTTAAATTATAACTATCCCGGAGGGTGAGGTGGTGGTTCATCGTGCTTTTTGTTTTGCATTTTTCCTGTGGCTAAGGACATTGATCATCTTTTCATGTGCTTATTGGTCATTTATGTATCTTCTTTGGGGAAATAGGTATTCAAATTGTTGGTCCATTTGGAAATTGGATTGTCTTTTTATTGTTGAGTTGTGCGAGTTCTTTATATATTCTGGATACTAGAGAGGAGCATATATGTAAGGGTAGAAGCAGAGAAAAGGGTAGAAAAGGGTAGGAAAAAAAGGCCCTTATCATATGTCTGGTTTACAAATATTTCCTCCCATTCTATGGGTTGTCTTTTCATTTTTTTAAAGATTTATTTTATTTTATTTTATTTTATTTGAGAGAGAGAGCATGGCAGGGAAGAGGTCAGAGGGAGAAGCAGACTCCTCACGAAGCGGGGAGCCTGATGTGGGACTTGATCCCAGAACTCCAGGATCATGACCTGAGCAGAAGGCAGTAGCTTAACCACCTGAGCCACCCAGGCGTCCCTGCTATTGTTTTCAACCTGATGTCACCTGGGGAGTGATGCTGGGAAGACGTGTGGTTGCATCCTTGGAAGAATTTCATAAGCTGAATTGAGCATTGCCCCTGGTCTCCCATAGAATATGGACCAATAATGAAAGCATACTTGAAAATATATCTTTAATGAGAGAGAGAGGTGGGTAGCATACTTTGTTATTTTTGCAAGTCTTAGCTTTATACTTGTGAAACAACAGAGCCTGTTTTTAGAGACATGGTGTCACTGGCTGGCATGGCTAAAAAAGTTACTGCCCCAGTAGGAGAGAACCAAATGGAAGATGCTTGCGTCTGTTTGTACATTACTGTGTCAGGACACTTACTGTTCCATTCTTTCTACCAACCATGATGTTTTTCTTGAAATGGCACTAAGATGTTTCTTTTTTCCTGATGCCACAGAATTTTCTTACGATCTAAACAGAAGGCATTGGCTCTTTAATATTTTTAACCAAAAGGTTAAAAACCCACTGAAATACTTCCTCTGGAAGATTGTGGACTAGGTTTAAAAAAAAGTTTCCATTATTAAAAAATGTGCAGATATGAGTTTTTATAGGTAACACATCATTTTTGACAACAATACTATGTAGTCATGGAATATTTCCAAACATCTGTTTTCAAAATGTTTTCTCCATAGCATGATTTGCTCTTGAGAATCAGTAACTCTCTTACTTGAAGGTAAAATATCATCTTTACCTTTGCAGATTAAGTGGATTTATTACTTCAGAAATCTCTGCCAGCTAGCAAGCCATGGACACCCAGAGGTAGCAGAAAGTGTCTGAATTTGCAACACTAACTTTACTGTAAAAGTAACAGAGGCCTCCCCTCTAAGTTGGACCCATACTTTTAGTATTTTATAAAAGATAATAAGTAAACCTCTGCATGATACCAAATGTGTTCATAATACTTCCCCTTCCATTATGGAATACTCTAGAGTCTCGCAGAGTTTGCAGGTTTTTTGGTGTTTGTTTTATTGCTGTATTTTGTTTTGAAAATCAGCCTCGAATCACCTGGGTGGCTCAGTGGGTTAAGTGCCTGCCTTGGGCTCAGCTCATGAGCCTGGAGTCCTGGGATAGAGCCCCACATCAGGCTCCCTGCTAGGCAGGGAGCCTGCTTCTCCCTCTCCCTCTGTCACTCTCCCAAGTTGTGCTCTCTCTCTCAAATAAATAAATAAAATACTTTTTTTAAAAAAAGAAAGAAAATCAGCCTCATCAATGTCGTCCTCTAGAATTCTGTACCTTCTAGCAACAACCTCTTCGTGGAGCTAGCTTGTCTGAGAAAGAAGTAGTTAATGAAAATCACCTTTGGATCTGTCTCTGTAGGGCTACCCTGGGATTCCTTTTATATTTGGGTCAAATTGGCTGCCACATCAAGGGTTACATTAATACTGATGTCTCATAAAACATTTTTCTCGTTACAGAAGTCACTTTGCATTAAAAATATCTTCCCCAGGCCACCTTTGTCTAGAGGTTCCTGAAGAAAGTCATCCTGGATGCATTTCAACTGTACTTCAATCCAACTGCATCATAAGCCTCCCACACAGTCTAATTTCTCCTCGTACTTGTTTCTTTAAGACTTCAGTGGTGTTTCCAAGGCACCTTTGAACAGTGTGTGCCCGTAAAGGAATGCATTTTCACCTAGTCACCGGATCTGTGTCCCCTGCCTTATTTTCCCTACTGTTGGACCCACAACAAGTGTCTCCTTCGGAACATGTAGCTTTTCCCATTTGCTATTGACTAAGAAACTAACTATTAAATAACAAATTTAAATAACCTTTAAGGGTTTCCAAACATTTATCATCAAATTTATCGTGATTTTGGTAAAGCACTGGATTGAGTGAGTGAATAAACATAAAAAAAAATCATAGACATTTACCTTGATATTCTGGATAAGTTTTTCAATGTTTCGCACAGAGTTTTGGTTGCATACCAGCTTTAGTTGATGTCTGTTACAATACCCACTTAGCTTGGCTTTCATTGTTAATGGTAGATGACGTAAATCCTATTTCAAGCAGTTTTGTGGTCATTTCAATTTTTTTCTATTTTTTCTTTTTTTTTTTGGTCACTTGTTGCCAGAACTGATTAAGTTATCATTGTTTTGCCTCCTAATGTGGTCAGCAAAGAGTTTGCATCAGAGGGTTGGCCTTGACATTTTTCTAATGGTTCACGGCTGCTTTTGTAACTAGTATTTCGTTACTAGTATTTCTGCAACCAGCAATTTCTCTATAGGTACATTTAAAGCTGCTTGATCCCTTTGCAAGGATTAGTTTTGTTAAAAACAAGATAATATCAACCATAAACTCACTTGATGAGGCTCACATGATTTGCATTTACCAAATCTCCCTGAACTGAAATGAATGAATGAGACTGCACCCTGGGGATGTTGGCTCTTCCCTCGAGATGACTCACACATTGGACGAGACATGGGAAGATCTGACCTAAGGACCAAATGTAGGCTCCAGTGTCATTTCCTATGCCGAATGCTGGTAACCTGGAAGTTCTTTCTTATTATCTTATGTTTTTAAAAAGATGTTCTAATATACCTTTCCTTGTGCCATTAGATCATCTTGTGCACCCTAGAGCATGTGTGTCCTACTTGGGAGACAACCATTCTTAACCCACTTAACCCACTGATAAATCAATAGCAATATATTACTTATTTATTTCACAAATACAGACTATTTAGCTATTCACCATCTTCCTTCTCCTTTCTAGCACATGATGCTTACATTTTCTATTTTCTTCATGGCTTCTTTGGCCATGAGACTGAGTTCTAGCCAATGGAATGTGTCACTTCTGGGCCTGGGCCATAAGAGCCCCTCATGTCACCTTTCCCCTTTCTTCTCTGTTACTACATCTGCTGTCTGGCTGTCAATGGCCAGAGCAAAGCTGGAAGCCACATGTTAGAAAAGGAGGATTCTCTTTCTGTTTGGGTTCCTGAATGACTGTGATGGGCAGAGCACCACTCTCACCCCTCCATCATCAACTACATTTTACAAGATTTAGAAATAAACATTCATTGTGTCAAGGTACCAATATCTGGGGAGTATCAGTCACAGCAGTCAGTGTGACCTTAATTAATACCTGTCCTTTGTGTGGGACATTTTGACAGTTGTGGTAGGGGTTATGAAAATAAACAGATGTATCCCTGACTCAAGAATATAAGAAGACAGGTATGCAAATTATCATATTATAAATCAGTTCAGAGCAAAAGCACCACGAGAGAGGCCCAAATTAAGCACAAAGTGAGTTTAAGCAAAGAGAACAACCATTTCAGTTAGTGTGGTCAAAAATGTTCCAGGGAGGAGATCACATTTGCACGGAACTTTGGAAAAGAGAGAAGATTTCAGTAAAAAGAGCTGAAAGGGAGAGAAAAAGGAGAGCTGTAAGGCTCCAGGTGGGGCTGGGATTGGAATATCAAGCAAAGATGTTTGGACTTTATCTTGCAGGCGATGAAGAGCCAATGAGACATTGTGAGTTGGGGAAGATGCAGTCCCATTGGTATATTAGGGAGATCACTCTTGTAATGGTGAAGAAGGTAGACTAGAGCATATACAGGAGGCCCTGTGTGTTTGTGAGACCAGTGAAGAAGCAACCACAGTTTTGAGCCTAGCATCACATTTTAAATTTTAGGCTGTAAAGCGGTGATCACCAAGACAACTTGGTACTGGCACAAAAACAGACACATAGACCAGTGGAACAGAATAGAGAGCCCAGATATGGACCCACAACTCTGTGGTCAAAACAGGAAAAAATATCCAGTAGAAAAAAGACAGTCTCTTCAATAAATGGTGCTGGGAAAATTGGACAGCTATGTGTAGAAGAATGAAACTTGACCATTCTCTTACACCCTACACGAAGATAAATTTGAAATGGATAAAAGACCTCAACGTGGCAGAAGTCTATCAAAACCCTAGAGAAGAACATAGGCAGTAATCTTTTCGACATCAGCCACAGCAACTTCTTTGAGGACACGTCTCCAAAGGCAAAGGAAACAAAAGCAAAAATGAACTTTTGGGACTTCATCAAGATAAAAAGCTTCTGCACAGCAAAGGAAACAGTCAACAAAACAAACAGGCAACCCACAGATTGGGAGAAGATATTTGCAAATGACACTACAGACAAAGGTCTGATATCTAAGATCTATAAAGAACTTCTCAAACTCAACACTCACAAAACCGATAATCACGTCAAAAAATGGGCAGAAGACATGAACAGACACTTCACCAAAGAAGACATACAAATGGCTAACAGACACATGAAAAAATGTTCATCATCTTTAACCATCAGGGAGATTCAAATCAAAACCACACTAAGATAACAACTTACACCAGTCAGAATGGCCAAAATCAACAGGACAATAAACAACAAATGTTGGAGAGGGTGTGGAGAAAGGGGAACCCTCTTCCACTGTTGGTGGGATTGCAAGCTGGTGCAGCCACTTCGAAA
>CM053603.1:176369659-176411255 GCA_028646535.1 Procyon lotor
AGGGAAATCGGAGGGGGAGATGAACCATGAGAGACTGTAGACTCTGAGCAACAAATTGAGGGTTTTGGAGGGAAGGGGGTCGGGGGTTGGGTGAGCGTGGTGGTGGGTACTGAGGAAGGCATGTATTGCATGGAGCACTGGGTGTGGTGCATGAACGATTAATCTTGTAACACTGAAAAAATAAAATAAACGTATTTGGAGGGGGAAAAAAACCAAAACCAAAATAGAAACAAACAAACAAAAAACATATGTAAATCACCCATAGTAACTGGTAATAAATTTGAGTAATAGTCAAAAAAAGAAAATTAAAAAAAAAATCTTAGGCTGTCGGGTCAGCAGACCTGCTGAATCCTGAATCCTGAGTCTTCCACTTGTCAGCTATATGGACCTTGGGTAAGTTACTTAATTAACTGAGCCTCAGTTTACTGATCTGAAAAAGGTGGATAATAACAGAAGGTATTTCATGATATTGATGTGATGAGTGAGATAACATATATTTAGTGTGTAGCATGGTGCCGGGCCGATGATAAACACTTAATAAACTGCCATTATATCTATGCCCAGGGTGACATAGTAATGATCTGAATTGGGTTTGTTGCAGTGATAATGCAAAAGAAGGGCTGAATGCAAGAGATACATAAGGAAGGCAGATGAATAAAAAATGACTCCAAAGTTTAGTCTCAGTTGCTTGGGAGAATTTTCTCCCACTGGAAGGATGGGTTGGTTTTGTGAAATACAAAATAACCACACTTTTAGACAAGCCAAGTTTAAGGTGTGAAGGGAAAGCCAGAGACATTTGTAGACAAAGATGAAAAAGGCAGGGGTGCTTGGGTGGCTCAGTCAATTGAGCATCTGACTCTTGATTTGGCTCAGGTCATGATCTCATGGGTGGTGGAATCAAGCCCCATGTTAGACTCTGCTGAGTGCAGAGTCTGCTTGAAGCTTCTCTTCCTCTGTCCCTTCCCCCCCATTTGCATACTCTTAGTTGGTCTTGCTCAAACAAACAAACAAACAAATCTTTAAAAAAAAAGAATAAGGCAGCAGAGAAGGAGAATTTAAGAAGTAAAATAAACTGTTGGAGAAAGATTCCAGATAAGAAAGGAGTAGATGTGACTAAGACAGAAGCTAGGGTCTCATTGTCAGAGAGATGAAGACATACACCCTTCTTGCCTTCCTCTGAGATAAAAGAGAATGAGGGGCAGGGGGAAGGAAGGACAACTTTTGAGAAACCATGACACATGGAACAGAAAAGTTAAGGTTGCTGGTGATACATGGCCTAGGCTTTTTCTGAAAAGCTAGGAGTGTAGTCTGAGTGGCAGCAGGGACAGGGATCTCTGCACAGAAGCAATCCCCACTTACCACTCACCATCTACAAATCCTGTTCACTGAAGATACAAGCACATAAGACCCTGGTCTTGGTGCTTTGTAGAGAGAATTTTAGAAGGACATTGCTTTTGTTTGTTTGTTTGTTTTTAAGATTTTATTTATTTGACAGAGAGAAACATAGTGAGAGAGGGAACACAGGCAGAGGGAATGGTAGTGGGAGAAGCAGGCTTCTCGATGAGCAGGGAGCCCGATGCGGGGCTCGATCTCAGGACCCCGGGATCATGACCTGAGCCGAAGGCAGACGCTTAATGACTGAGCCACCCAGGCGCCCCTAGAAGGACATTGCTTTAATGAGCACTGTCAAATGACCAGATTTCTTGACCCTGCTGGAGGCTTACAATGTTAGTTGCAAGCTAACAAGAGCAAACACTGCTGCCATTTTAAAGTTAAAGGTCCAAATCGACTTTCTTTGCTCTGATGTTGTTGGGCAGCATCAACCCCAAAGGCAAAGCATGTTACTGTGTTTGCCAACAGGGGCCGTGCTGTAATTTGCTCTCAAGGACCCCAGGGTAGCCATTGGGGGACTGCCAGCTGGTTAGTGCAACTGGGGCTAAAATCAATGGGAAGCTGGTGTGGGCAATCACAGAATAAGCTCCCACCTTCCTACCAACATACTCGACCAGTCTGGGCCCTTATGGACTCCTCATCTTCCATGCTACCCAGATGCTCTCTTTAACCTGATTTTGTCTTTGGACAATGTGATTGAGCAGAGAGGGAGATGCCCAGTGGACTAGATCCACCCCCCCACCCCCAACTGAGATGGCCTTGTCTGGCTTCTAGAGCCAAGTTTTGGCCAAGCTGAGTCTCAGCAACCGAACTTGGAAGCTCATAATGTAGAAGACCACCAGAAGGTACCAGTCACCTTCCTAATGAAGTGAAGCCTTGTTTATTTTTCCCTGGAGGAGGTAATTACATATGACATTTCTCTGAATCACTTATTTATATTTTTTCTTCTTTTTTCAGCATGAGAAACTAAACAGATGGAGAAAGCTCACTTAAAGGGTTTTCTTATTACTCCTGGCAGTCTTTGGCTCCAGACAACTACTTAGCCTCTTTCCCTGGCTAGAAATAATGCCTGGAAGTGTTTCTGCTGCCTTCAGACTCACAGAGGGTGAGCAGGGACCATATTTTTCCCATTTGTTCCCTTCATCATTCCTTCATCAAAGTCTTCTTCTGAGCTCCAGCACAAAGATGTTTTACTGAGGCTCTGGACCCCACTCAGAAGTCTTTTTGTTTAATTCAATTCTTCTTGTTACCATTAGGAGTGCATTTAAGCATGTCTCCAGCCGGAATCCAGAGCTCCTTCTTAGAAGGTTGGACATGGGTGAAAACATCCATGATGGTGAACTCAGCTGGGAGCATGGGCAAATGAGATGAGGATAGATGGGAAGGGGGTGGACAGAAGAGGGTAGAGTACACTGGACCAACACATTAATCGGTAGGGTCTCCAGAGAGATGGGCCCAGGGAACTGTCTTGGGGAAAGGGGGCAGGGGCCAGGAGCCTGTTGCTACTCCCAAAAGAATGGGCTACCTCAATCTGCCCTAAGCCAGACTGAGCCCCCAAGATCCACCCCTCTTGAATATTTGTTTTCCTCTGCCCAGGACAGAGTTTACACCCAGAACGTATAGTTGGGAAGAGCAACAAAAGAAGAAGAGGAAAGAGGGTGTCATTGAAGTGGAGGAGCTGAGAGCTCCAGGCATGGGCTGAAATCTGGGGGAACAAGGACCTATAATGGGGTACAAGTGGCACACCCAGCTCCCTATCCCATGACCTATCTTCTGTCTGCAAAACTTGGGTTTCTCCTCTACTTCCCCACTATCTTCTGTCCCCACTGAGAAGGAAAGTAGTAGCTCAGCAGCACTTCACTCCTTGGGCCACCCTCTGTCACCCCTGATAACTACCATAATTCTCTTATCCCACCTCTCATCCCAGCCTAGGTGGAGTGCCCCTCTTTTCATGTTCCCACTATACCCAACACTTAACTCACACCGTATTGGAATGGACCTGCATATGGGTCTCTCTCCCTCATTAGACTGCACACTCTGCAATCAAAGACTGTCTCTTGCTGATGGGTTTTTCCAGGAATCAGCACAATGTCAACTCATAGTTCAAAAACTTTCAAAGGAATATGTAAGGGAACAAATGTAAAACAAATTAACTTTCTCACATCCACTCATCCAACCCCACTTTAAGACTGCCATTCAATAACATCAAACAAACATTGGATGCTTGCTATGTGCCCAGCACTGGGCTGGGCCCTGGACCTATCACTGTTGCACTCAGGCATGTTGCACTCAGGCATATGAAATAACAAATAGGAGAGCACTGGTGGTTGTCTTCTGTCCTGCCCTCCTTGATCAGGGGTGTCAGTGTCTGCCTGGAAGCAGACATGGTCCCTTCAGCAGGGAGCATGGTGGACCCCATTGCTTCTCATCCCTTATCTTGGCAGTTGCTCCTTGGGCTGTTTGATTCCTCTCTCCTCCCATGGTTCTCAATGGTCAGAACCATTGGGAAAATCTGTATGGTATTTTTGTCTCAAGAACCATGGGTGTCCCACTGATACTTATTTGGTGGAAGCCAAGAATGCTCAATATCCTGCAAAACCCAGGACAGTCCTCTGTTGTAAAGAGTTATCCCACATCCTGTCACCTTCCAAATGTTCCACCAGAGCTTCCCATAGATAAAATCTCTGCTTCACATGCAAATACGAAGTATTTCTTGCAAGGTTTAAAATATGCTGAACTGCCCAGGAATGAGACTCCCATATAAATTGAGGGAAGACTGTACTTTGTAAAGAGTCAACCCATATTTGGGACACCATACCACCACTGCCAGTGCCGTATGGTGTCTGAGTCACCTTTAGCAGGCTGCATTACTATCTGCTGCTTTCATAGAGAGGCTGCACAGACCCAAATATCTGACTTGGGCATTACATTTTCTACCTCACTCCTGCCTGAGCATTTACCTGTGGAAACACACTATTTTGTTGTAAATTACTTTCCATTTATTTTTAAGTCAGAGCATTAAATTGACCATTTAAAATATAATAATGCATGTATAGAGATTAGATTCATTTCCATTATGGGCTGAATTGTGTCGCCTCCTCTACAAGCATCCAAATTCCTATGTTGAAGTTCTAACCTTCAGAACCTCAGAATGCAACTTTATTTGGAAATAGGGTCTTTCCAGAAATAATCAAATTATAATTAGGTCATCAGGGTGAGTATTAATCCAGTATGGCCAGTGCCCTTATATTGAAAGCAGAAATTTGGACACAGTCATGCGTAGAAGGAAGACAGTATAAAGAGACCCAGGAGAAGATGGCCGTCTACAAGACAAGGAGGAAGACCTGGAACAGACCCTTCCCTTGAGATCCTCAGAAGGAGCCAATCTTGCCAATGGAAGTCTTGATCTTTGACTTCCAGTGTCCAGAACTGTGAGACAACACATTTCTAATATTTAAATTGTGAGATCTCTGGTAACCCTAGTGAACTAATACAATTTCATTCTAGAAAGGCACAGAGTATGAGAGCAAGTATAAAAAGAGGGCATTGGGTGTTATGGGTTGAAAATAACTATTTGATTCAGACTCTCAAACAGCACTGCTGAATATGGCCCCAAATAGCAATAATAATACAAAAATTGGGCTTGGTTTGGCAAAGGCAAACCGTGGGTAATTTCAGTGTCAGAAATAATCAAAGTATTAAATATCTAGCAAAAGAAAAGTAAACCTCTAACTATGGAGATTTCCTGCACTTGAGAGAAATTGACCACAAAGCAATTAAAGTAAAACTAAAAAAGAAAGAAAACCTGTTTCATACTTGGAAAAAAGCTCTTGAAACTCTTCCTGCTATAGACAAATAGCCCCACTTATATTTGTATGGTTTTTTTCAGTTTTTTTAAGTGCTTTGGGTGTTTTATTCCGTTTAACAGTCCTGAGAGATAGGCAGGGTAGATAAAATTATCTTCAATTTATAAATGAAAAATCTGTGGCCGTTAAAGTGATTTGTCCAAGATAAACACTAAATTCTTTTACTGATTAAAATTATTTTGGTTGCAAGAAATAGCCACTAATTTGAACAACTTAGACATAAAATAATTTGGTAGTAGAGATCCCCTAAGCCAAGGAAGCCATGAGCAAACAGCCACAGGAAGGTCAGGGCCCAGGCCCTCCAGCCCCTTCCCTGCAGGGAGTTGAGGGTTTTCATCCACAAGGCTGCCATGAAGATTACTTCACAGCCAACTTCCAAGATTGAGCCTCTGATCTAATTTCAAATTCCCAAATGAAAGGATCTGGTTGGCCAGTTGGGTGTCTAATCCTATGTCAACCAACTGGGACCAAGATGACCTGGTCAAGTAATATCAGCAAGACAAATGCCGACCCAAGCTTACAGATTAGGGGGACATTTTCTAGAAAGAGGGAGATCATCAGATCCCCAGAAGTTCCACATCTTGGCTGCCCAACGCCAACACATTCCAACTTTGCTGTGCATCCAGATATGTCCCCTGGGGAGCACAGAGCAGAACACAGACACACAAGCACTCATCCACTCCCCAGGAGAAACAACCAAAAGTCATGTCCAGGCAACAGCAGATGGAGAAGCAGCT
This sequence comes from Procyon lotor, assembly GCA_028646535.1. NCBI lineage: Eukaryota > Metazoa > Chordata > Mammalia > Carnivora > Procyonidae > Procyon > Procyon lotor. The sequence continues at coordinate 176,375,655 of CM053603.1, forward strand.
TCTCAAACTGGATTCCTTTCCTTCCTGGGCTCGAAGACTCACTCCATTCCCCAGCCTCCCTTGAAATTAGATGTGGCATGTGACTGAGTTCTAGCCTGTTGACTGTGAGCGGAAGTGTTGGGCATCATTTCCGGGTCCAATCCTCCTCACTTTTCCTATTCCACTGACGTGATGCAAATACGCAGATTTGCACCAGCAGATCAGGAACATATTTGGGATTTTAGGACAGTAAGAAAGTAACTTCTATGGTGTTTGTGCCCTAAAATGTTCTTCTTGTATTGATTTATAGGAGCTAATATTATCTTATCTGACACAGAAAGGGATGCTAAAGCCACACTGTTCAGAGTGTTCCCAAAACTCTGACTGATGTTCATCCCTCCCCTCCATTCCATCGTGGTCATTTCTCCCAATCCCATACCCTGTGGACTCTGCTACCAACAATATACATTATATAAAGGGGTGAGGAGAAGGAGAGAAGAAACAATATTAGATATGAATCAGAAAACCAAGTTGCACACTTGACTCAGTAATTCTGTCTTTTGCTCATAGTGAACTCTTTTCTCTGGGAACTCCAGGAATGGGCAACTGGCAGCCCTGTTTTTACTGCATGAACTTGCCTCCTTAGGGCTGACTGGGGCAGGGAACCCATCCCTCCCCTAAGTGGGCCAATCAACTTCTTTCCTCGGGGAATCTGGACTTTGAATGAGGGCAACAGACACCAGGAGATGAGAACTAAGCATATTAATAGCAAAGTTCTGGAGGAAAAGGCCTATTAACCCCTGGGGTTGACATCAGTAGAGCATCCTAGGTCCCATCTTCCTTGATCTGATTTTCAACCCCTCCCTGGATCACACGACGTGCCAAGTAACCTTCTAATAAATCCTCCTTTATGCTTAAACTTAAAAAAAAAAAATGTAACCAAAAGAACTCTAATGAAGAAAGAGGTTCCAGAAGAAGGGATTTGCTGATCTCCTTGTACTTAAAGAAGGAGTTCTTCAGCCATTCATTCATTTGCTTGCTCATTCATTTAAAGAACATTTATTGAGCTCCTATTATGTGCCAAGCATAATGTGCTCCTGAGGATTCAATGACAAATCTGATAACTGCCCTTTTGATGCTTACAGTCTAGAGGGGAGGAGATACTGGTGGGGTAATCTTACTCATGAACATGCAGTTACAGAGATAGGGATACCTTTTTTTTTTTTTTTAAAGATTTTATTTATTTGACAGAGAGAAACACAGTGAGAGAGGGAACACAAGCAGAAGGAATGGTAGTGGGAGAAGCAGGCTTCCCGCCGAGCAGGGAGCCCGATGCAGGGCTCGATCCCAGGACCCTGGGATCATGACCTGAGCCGAAGGCAGACACTTAAAGACTGAGCCACCCAAGTGCCCCCAGAGATAGGGACCCTTAAGAAAAGATTCAGGTCTATGAAAGAGCATAGCAAAGGAACAAACCTTACTTTGACCAGGGGATTTGAAGCAATGACATTTGGGCTGAGTCCTGAATACAAGAAGGTATTAGCTTAGGGAGAAAATACTACTAAACTAATTATTTACAGAACCTTCTGGTGGGGGCTTAACTAGAAGTACACACCGAGTACCATAGAAGCTGGGGAAAAAACAGTATTTTAACTTCTTTGAAGGAAATGGAGAGGATTCTCATAGTAGGTGACATTTCAGTTGAGTGCTCAAGAAAAGAAAAGAGGGGAGTTTGCCAAGAAGAAAAAGGAAGAACCCTTGATCCAGAAGGAAAGGAGGATGTGCAGAGGCATGAAGGCATCAGAAGTTGAGAGCAAGTAGTTCTGCACAGCTGCAGCATTTAGGGTCAGGGTATTTCTGAGGGCAATGGCCAGTGAGGAAGCCACAAAGGATCTCATCTTGGTCATGCTAATGGGGGTGGACTTTACCTGGAAAACAGTGGGCAGCAAAGAGTCCAAGGAAGACAGGGAAATGTTCCAGTAAAATTTTGGCTTATGAAGTTTATTCTAGATTTTATGGAGAAGAGATTGAATCCCGGAAAGAACGGAAGCTGAGAGGATGATTTGGAGCCATGAACTGCTTCTGCATTACCCATTATCATTTACTAAATGATCCACGCTAGGCCTGAGGCCTACAGGCCTACCATAACCCAAGCATTTGAGGGGGAAGGATTCATTTGAAGTGTCTTTCCAGAGTCCTGCCCTGCCACCCACCTCACTACTGCCTTCTTGGTTGGCCCTGGTTGCCATAGCAATGGCCAGTCTCTCTTTCTTTCTCTCTCTTCCCACAGCCTGCCCCTCTGGCCCCTTCTCCACACTGTCATCTGGTCAACCTCCTGGAACTCCAGGCAGACAGGGTCCTCCAGCTCAGAGCAACTCTTGGCCTGCATAGACCTCTCTCCACCACATCTAGCCTCCTCTCTCTGCTCAGACTATGTGACTATGTGCTCAGCTCTGTACCTACATTATCCTTTATTCTCACCTCACCCCAGGGTGAGCATCACTGTCCTCCTTTTATAGCCACAGAGAGGCTGGGTCACAGGTCACAGGGATAGTGAACTATGGAATCCCATTTTGAGTCCAGATCTGTCTGACCCCAAAGCCCACAGTCCTTCCCATTCAGGCATGTCAACTTAAAATCAAGTAGCCTGGGTTAGTTAATCCCCAACTATACACCCCAGATTCTCACAACCCCAAGAACAAGACCCAAGTGCTACTCACTCACATGGAAAAATGTCAATGCCAGTCTTTTCTGAAACCACGGTAAAGAATTGAATTTTCCCAATGCAGGGCTCGATCCCAGGACCCTGAGATCATGACCTGAGCTGAAGGCAGAGGCTTTGACCCACTGGGCCACCCAGGCGCCCCAGAAGCAGACTCCCCGGTGAGCAGAGAGCTCGATGTGGGGCTCAATCCTAGGACTCTGGGATCATGACCTGAGCTGAAGGCAGACACTTAACTGACTGAGCCACCCGGGTGCCCCGGAATCCTGATTTTCCAGACTCCAAAGGGTTAGGAATCATATCTAATAAATGTTTGCATCATCACAGTGCTCCACCCAGTGCATAACACATCTATTATAGTCAAATTCAGCTACATTAGGAGGCTCTTGTGATTTAGGCAGGATGAGAAGCTACACTATGGAAATCATAGTCAAGAGGAACAGAGGGGACATATTTGAGAGCTCATTATCATTACCGTTATCATAGATAGTTAGTAGGTACTAAATACTGTATGCTAGACAATTGTTTTAAATACTCTAGCTTGTGGAGCACAAGGAATAACATGGAAGACATTAGGAGAAAGAAATGAAATCGGAGGGGGAGATGAACTATGAGAGACTGTGGATTCTGAGAAACAAACTGAGGGTTTTGGAGGGAAGGAGGTAGGGAAATGGGTGAGCCTGGTGGTGGGTATTAAGGAGGGCACGGATTGCATGGAGCACTGGGTGTGGTGCATAAACAATGAATCTTGGGGGTGCCTGGGTGGCTCAGTTGGTTCAGCAGCTGCCTTCAGCTCGGGTCATGATCCCAGGGTCCTGGGATCGAGTTCCGCATTGGGCTCCTTGCTCAGCGGGGAGCCTGCTTCACCCTCTGTCTCTGCCTGCCTCTCTGCCTGCTTGTGTTCCCCCCCCCCGACAAATAAATAAATAAAATCTTCAATGAATCTTGGAACACTGAAAAACTAAAAATGAAAAAATGAAAAAAAAAAGAGAATTGAATTTTCCTAATTTTACATAGGTGTCCTCTATAAGTAAAAAAAAAAAAATCTTTGGCCCCTGCTTCCATTTCAGTAAATTAGAATTTCTTCAAGAATGCTGACTCTGCACTAATTACTTAGTTATTTTAATGGATTCTGTCTCTTAATTAAGTTTGCAATCCACTGAGCTAGACTACACAGTTAGTGGGCGAAGTGGGAAATGAGGCCAATAATTTTGCCGGGGCCCATACATGGGAGGCTCTGAAAGCCTGACCCAGGAGCCTGTGCTCAAGGCAATGGAGGACTTAGGTGGTTTTGAGTGGAGAAGGGGCCCGATGACAATTGGGCCACAGGAAGACCTTTCTGACCACAGGAGCCACAGAGGTAAAAGCAGAACTTCTCAAAACGCGGTCCCCTACCCACTGGATCCGAATCCCCCAGGAGCATGTCAGAATGCACACTAAGTTTCCCAGGCCATTTCCCACACCCTCAGGTAGACTCTCTAGGAAAGGGGCCCCGGGAATCAACAGTTCAACAACCTCCAAGATGTTCCTGTATACCGAATTCAAGAACCAGCAGATTAGGAGGAGAAATCAGAGATGCAGAAACCAGGGAGGCGGCCGAAGAGAGTCTCTAGAAGCGAGTCAGGAAGGAACGAGCTAGAAGGGAGGAGAGGAAACGGGAGGGTGGGGTCCCCAGGGATTCTGTTCAGCTGACCAGGAGGTTGGTGGGGTCATTGACAGAAACAGGGAATACAGGAGAAAAAGCCACTTGGGGAAGAGAGTATAAATGTTCAAGTTTAGGGACTTTGACATTGAGGTGCGGACAGGGCATTGTCGCCAGCGTGCGGAGAAACACAGCCCCTGCAGACCTCTACGGGACACTGACAATCTCTGGCTGACTTGCACGTTTGGAAACCACGAGACACGAATGAGGCTCGGGCCCAGGGTTGGGTCTTCCGGGGCCCAACCTATTCACCGTTGCACCTCATGGCCACAGAGGACACCTCACGCCCACCAGTTTCCTGCAGATACAGGTAATAACAGTAAATGTGCAGGAAAGTGTGGGGGTAAGGAGAGGAGCAGGAACGGACCCCTGCCGATCCCGCCTGGCGTATGGAACCAGCTCCAAGCTCCCTTACTATCAGGGCTGTCTCAAGACTGCATCTTCCAAAATGCACCCCCTCACCCTTCCTCTGGTGCTCTGGTCGGTGTCTGTATCCGCGTCATCACTGAGATCACTCACCAGCAGCGAACCCTCAAAGGCAGGCTTCAGAATCCGCACAGCTGTGCTCTAAACTCGGCCAATTAGATTTCACCGGAAAGTCAGTTGGGGCCAAAACCTGGGAGTAATTTCAAGGACACCTTTTAAGACCAAAAGAAGGCCTTTTGGACTTGACAGTTTCTGTAGATCCAAGTTGCATGGGGCCTTTCATCTGCACATTAACACATGCAGAACTCCAAGCGGGGGCTTGTCTGAAACTCACATCATCAGGTTTTCTGAAACCCACACATTTTCTTCTTTAGCTTCCAGTCCACCGAGGCAGGTATCTGGGGAATATCAGTGCCGGAAATGCATCTAGAGGTTTCCAATTAAAATAAATTGCCTCCATCTTTGCAACTGCAATCTTTGCAACTTGGTGTTGTCCTGGGGCCACAGACTTCACTCTCGACTAAGCTCCAGGCTGAGCTCCAGGCTGAGCTCCTGCAGAAACCACCGACAGGAGAAACAGCAGCGAGATCCACTGCCTCCTTCCCCCCAACCCCACCAGGGGCCTCATGAATGGAGTCCCAATGCCTGGTTCTCAGCCTCAGGAAGCTCTCAGCAGAAGCCTTGGGAAATCTACCCCATGATCAGTCCCCAGGGGTGCTTCGCTCCGGGGCTGCCTAAGGTTTTCCTGTCTGTGTCAGGGGATTCCCGGAGTCACGCAGGGTTCGGTGGCCTGCCAGATGTCCTTGCTCCACCATCGGCCAAATCGGCTCATCTCAAGGACCAAAGGGCCCCACACCCCCGGCACCTGCCGAGTCCAAGCCTCCCCTGGGCTCTGATCTTTGTCCCCAGGCAGGGTCTCCAGAGCACATAGAACAGGACCCCACACTAGATCAGAAACACTCAGGTGGTACATGTCCTTTCTGGAGTTCCCTTCCTGGCAGCCCAGCCCCGGAGAGGCCAGAAGGAGGCGAACGGGACTTGTGTCTACAGACCTTTCAGGATGTGATTGTTGAAGACACATGCGTATGTCACCGTCTCCGTCTGCTAGGGCTGCCCTAGAAAATGACCGAAATACATTTTCGCACCGTTCTGGAGGATGGAAGCCCAAGTTCAAAGTGCTAAAAGGGTTGGTTTCTTCTGAGGCCTCTCCCCTTGGCTTGTAAGCAGCTGTCTTCTGGTATCTTTGCCTGGTCTTCCGTCAGTGTGTCTGGGTCCTAATCTCCTCATAGAAGGACACCAGTCTGATCAGATCAGGGACCCCTCATAGGACCTCCTTACCTGAATCACCTCTTTATCGGGCTCATCTCCGATACAGCCACCTTCTGAGGTCCTGATAGTTAGGACTTCCACACGTGACTTCTGGAGGGGACATCATTTAGTCTAGAAAGCCACACAGCACAGAGGGCACCCAACACACATCTACCCCTCCCGTTCCTTGCCCATTAGCCAGGCCGCCCTCGCAAGCTGTGGTGTCTGGAGGCAACGGAAGTCCAACCTCAGCACAAGTCAACTTGAATGAAAGTCAGCTGCTTGTGGGTCACAGTTGTGGCAGGAAGGTCATTTGGAGGAAGTGTCTGAAATGAGTAACGGAGAGCTCCCTGTCCTCACCTGTGTAGCCACGCATCCCCCTTGGTCATGGGCCGTCACCAGGGGCCTCTCCCTGGGAGGGCAGGGAATTCGCACATCCCAGGCCGCAGACATCACCTTAGTGCCTGTGGCACTCCCGTTTCTGCTGGGGATCCGAGCACCAGGCACAGGCCGGTCTTGAGGGAGAGAGGAGGCCCAGTGGAGGGACCCGCACGGAGAAGGGCCAAGGCGGCAGCCAGAGCCTACAGGAGGCTTCATACGGCTGATTGAGGTGAACTGTTCTGATCCTCACTCACCGCAGAGGAGCCGAAACATGGCAGGAAATCTACTCTAAAAGGACAAAGCGACACCAGCATCCACGGAAGCACCGCTGTCGGGGCCGAGTCCTGTGAGGCAGAATGGAGTCTAGTGCAGTCCGAGGAGGGGAAGGCCAGAGGCCTGGAGGCCGAAGACCTGCCGAGAAGGCCAGCCTGGAAGAAAAGAGCTGCCCGACCGGGCTGAGAGCGGGCGGGAGGAAGGCCCAGCCACGGAGGGCACAGCCTGAAGCAGGTCCAGACAGACGCAGGTGGGAGCCAGCTGTGCCCAGGGCCCCTCCCACTACAGCAGAGGGCAAGTTCTCGAAATGCAGATACGGGCATGCTGTGTGAACAGGGGCCTTTCCAGAAAGAAGAGGGAGCTGACAGCAGTGCCCGCGGCCGAAGGGGACTTGCAGACAGCAGGGGAGGCCAGCCTGTTCTCAGACCCGGCACCTCTTCGGCCTCTAAACCGGAGCTCGGCTCCGCTCTCTGGCAGGCCCCGCACTCGCTCTCCACCGTCAGCATTATTGCTTTCCAGGAATCTCCTGTTTTTCAAAGTATTTTTGCCAAGATGTGATGTTTTGCAAGCCCCACGGCCCATCTCCCTCCTCCCCTGTCAAACTGATGAAACCATTCATCTCCCAGCCCCCAGCCGTGCGCTGGCCGCCCCACCCCACCCGCGCTCCCCGGCTCACCCCAGGATCTGGCTGAGACCCAGGAGTCCCAGAGGCAGAAGACAGGCCCGTCTTGTCTGAGCCGGAGCTGGCGACACGGAGGGGCCGTGGTATTCTCACTGCCCGGTCCAGACGAGAGCGTGTTGGCAGGTTCTCCCAAAGGACAGAAATATCTCCGAGGCAGCCCTTGAGTTTTGGCAAGAGATGGGGTGGGAGGGTTTCTGAATCTATTTTGACATGAATTAAGGGCAAGGGGCCCTTTCTAAAATACTTGCTTAGAGGACTGGGTTTCACACTCATTCCACTGCTCAGTGACTCCTGTCCCACATAGAGTAATGTGATTAGTCTGTCCTGTCTGTCCCATAGTCTCCTGTCCCACATAGACTATGTGTGACTCCTGTCCCACATAGACTAATCCATACAGTGATCTATTTCTTGAGATTCCCATTTATGAGGTCAGGAGAACATAAGTCGCATCTGGAGAAAGTATGTCAAGCTTGTCCATTCCTATACCTGGAAATCATTTTAGCCCAGCCTTGGAAATGAACACTGAATTCTACCAGCCCACTGCTATACTTTATCAACCCAGGCAAAAACATCTTAAGGTTGGAGAATATGTTATGAATATTTCTTGAGCTATGGGTCGGGCACGGTTCTGAAAGTTTCATGTGTTGGGGCACCTGGGTGGCTCTGCCTTCGGCTCAGGTCATAATCTCAGGGTCCTGGGATGGAGCCCTGCATCAGGCTCTCTGCTCAGCAGGGAGCCTGCTTTCCCTTCCTCTCTCTCTGCCTGCCTCTCTGCCTACTTGTGATCTCTCTCTGTGTCAAATAAATCTTTAAAAAAAATAAAAAAAAATAAAAGTTTCATGTGTGTAAATGTACGTAATCTGGAAAAAAATCAAAATCCAACATTAAAACCACCTGTGTGACTCTTTACGCTTTGGATCCCTGGTGATATCCCACGGAAGTGCATTTCCACCAAGAATACTGAAAGGATGATAAACAGGCTTAAGGGCCAAATCCAGGTTGTTCTACCCGAGTTCTCAGGAGGCTTGTTGCAGGCTTTCAACTAATCTGGGACTCTGTTTTTTCCTCACCTATATGCCATCCTAGATACACATACTAGAGAGAATTTCCAGCTTCCGGAGCAGGTTTTGGTGAGGAGTCACCCTGGAAGTGACCCTGGACCTTTATGGAAGTCCAGCCAGGGCCTAGAAGGGGAAGCAGGCAGGCAGGCTATTTGACTCCCTAGCTAGCCCTGGGTCATGACCTCCCCAGCTCCCAACATGTGGCAAAAAACTAACTCAGGAAGAAAACTTTTCAGGAGTTTCGAGGAGCAAAATGGCTGCCACAAGACGTAAATAGCATTAAAGTGCTTTTCAGAGACACTACTCCATCTGTGACGGCTGGTGCACTGGAGACGCATAGGATCGTAATGCGATACCATGTCGTGGATGGAAAAGAAATTGTAGAGCTTATGTCAGTTTGTGGTTTTAAAACTTTAGAATTGCAGGGCACCTGAGTGGCTCAGAGGGTTAAGCCTCTGCCTTCGGCTCAGGTCATGATCCCAGCGTCCTGGGATCGAGCCCCATATCAGGCTCTCTGCTCAGGAGGGAGCCTGCTTTCCCCCTCTCTCTCTGCCTGCCTCTCTGCCTACTCGTGATCTCTCTCTCTCTCTGTCAAATAAATAAATAAAAAATCTTTAAAAAAAAAAAAACAAAAAAACTTTAGAATTGCTTTTACTATGGAAACCTTCTCCAAACCCAATGTTGCATGGAAACCCAGGATACCAAACAACACCCTTCTCCCCAACCCCAGACACTGCTGGCATAGGGGAACCCTCTGGGCTGCCACCTTCCCCGTGGGTTGCCTCCCTACTGTCCCTCAAGTGCCAGCATTGGAAGTAGAGAGGAGGTCACCCAACCGTCTAACATGGCAAGTCCATTGAAGAAAGATGCCACGTGGGCCCCTTGAAGTGGGAGTCTCACAGTGGCCCTCAGTGACTAGACCAGAAGCTGGCACACCTGCGTCTGGGATTCACAGCGTCTTGAGTAAAGTGACCCTGCATGGTCCCTCCTGCAACTCCCCAGTTCAGCCTTTTGGCCAGGGCTTCCTTGGCAGAATAGCCTGCCCCAAATGGTTGGTACACATAGTACAGTGAAAATCACACCTGTGGCCCATGTAGGTTCATCGGTTGTAACAAATGTGTCACCAACACCAACGCCAAATATGTACTTTATTCCATTTTTGCATATCTATTATGTATATAGAAGATGTGCTATAACAGAACTCTTCTCTCTTCACCGTAGCTTCGAGAGGGAATGCGCCCCCAGTAGGTGAGGTCTCTAGGAAGTAGCAAATCAGGGTGCCCCCTCAGATTCTTCTCTTCCTCCGTCTTATGTATTTGCCATGACCATCTCCCCCACCCCACTTCCTAACACCTATGTCAGTCCCTCTGTCTCTCAACACATTAATTCAATAATATTTATTGAGTACCAACTGTATGCCTGGCCGGGCTCCAGTGCTAGGGATGTAACAAGGAACAAGGCACACAAGGACCCTCCCTCATAGTTTAAGTAAACAAATAAACAAATAATGAAGTCACATTTCATGATAATTGCAATGAATGAAATAAATAGGAGGCTGGGATAGAGAATGACTGACTTCCCTCATATAATTTTAGGACCACACCCCAAACCTGACACCGTCAGACTCCTGATATTCTCTTAACAGCCGGAGTATTTGGCCCTGGTTACTCCTCCTTCCAACCTTTAAAAAGAGATGCCCATGCCCCACAGAGGCTCTTGGTCCAACCACCCATCCAGGCATGCAGAGTGAGACAGAAGAGAATGGCAGACCAGCCCAGAGAAAGTGTGGATGGGAAACAGGAAGTGCCTAGCAGGAAAAGAGGTCCAAGAAACAGGAAGTATAGGTCTCATGGACCCTCAAGTCTTCAGCTAGTAAAGACTTGACTCTCAAATCCTCTGAGTCCTAACCAAGCCCTTCAGGAAGATGGTGAAAGGGACGGGCCAAATGGCACAGTCATGGAGGTTCCCTCACTTATGAGCTGAGGGGGAACCATGGGGAAGCTGTGTGGAAAGTTCTTCTTCTCTTTCACCCTGAGGGAACATGTGACTCCAATATTAAGAAGTTCAGGGACCCTCGCTAACCTTTGCCAGCTAGGAGAAAATGGAGGCCTCAAATACAAAACAGTAATCAGGCCATTTCCTCACCTTATCTCAGGACAGTAATAACTATGCATAGAAACATCAGTCAGGTCGCTGCCATCCTTCAGAGAAATTTGCAGGAGGCTAGGATCCCTGTCAGAAATATTTGCTGGCGGACAGGGGACAGAGAAGGCAAATATATTGAGGCCATGAGTTTATTCACATTACAACTTAGAGGTTCAAAGAAACGATCCTTTATTTTCTCTATAACTTCATCTGCTATTCCTCATGAGCTTCCACCCTGCTGGGCAGTGGGGGCGACCAAGCCTGGCCATTAACAACAGTTCGGACTTTTCCAACTTAAACAATCTCCTTTCAATGTAACTCTCGGGTCAGTTTATTCAAAGTTCAAATCCCTGTAAGGCTGGTCTTAACAGTCTCTTCAGGATGGTTCAGATTTCTGCCTCTGTTGCTGTGTTACTTTCCAATATGGCAGCTAAGTGTTTAGAGGAAAGGTAAGGGTTTTCCTGACTCAGAGGAGACAGGGAAAAGCATCTCTGAAGCTTCCTGCTGGAAAGCATTCCCTAGCCAGAGTTTTTTTGGTCTGACTTCTACTCGTCTCTTCAAAGGCATCCAGGCCCATCTGCTGTCCATTCCACACTGGAGGTGAAGACAGCTGGGGAGGGCCAATCTCTGGTCGTCCCTCTGACCCCACTCTGTTGATGTCTTTCCCAGGCTGGTCCAAGAGAAGCCTGTGAAAGAATCCCCTCCCAGAGTCCTGAATTGTGTCCACTCAGTTTACTCACGGGGGTCCCCATAGCCCCCAACTCTGGGATTGCGATTGTGAGAGCATATCAGGACTGGAGTTTGGTCTCTTGACTCCCCTCTGTCAGCCTGCTGCTGGTCCTCCACTGTCATTTTGGAAATGGCCAAGAGCAAGGTTCCTCCTAGAGGTCAGAAGCCTCCCTTTAACACACTCAGGAAAACGTGCTGTAAGCCTTGAGGTTTGGGGCTGCCCCTGTTTCTGGAAGCCCCATAGCATAGAGGTGTGTGAGCAAGATCCTTGGTACCTGACCCAGTCTTTTTCCTTCTCATTTCTTTTCTGCACCCACAGTGTCAGGCCCAGGTAGGGTGGGCTCAAGCTCTCCCTTCTTGTCTATTCCCCCACTCTGGAACAGCAAGCCCCAAGGCCTAGTTATCACTGGCTGAAATCCATCTCTTCCATAATTATGGAAAAATTTTAAGATATGAGTCTTCCAGTGCTGGTTCCTGATATGTTAAAGAATTTTGAAAGTCCTCTCCCTTTCTGCAAAGTCTGGTTTCAACACTATTGTTTGGCTACAAAATCCCATTTTGGATATCAGAAACTTCTTTCTCTTTGCATCCTGACAGGGCATTTCTGAGTCTTTCCCAATTTCTTCCCCTGAGGAGGAACAGATGGTTCAGACAGCAGAAGAGAATTGGGAGAATTCTCTCCCCACAAAAATGCAAAAGGTAAAAGAACATTAGTAATTTGCAAAAAACATACAAACAAACAAACAAAAAACACAAAACAAAACAAAACCACACTCACAAAACAAACAAACAAACAAACAAACAAACAAACAAACAAAAACAGCCCCTACCCCCATGTCGTAAATCTAGTACTGGGACTCAATCAAATGCTTGGCCTCAGTCTGGTTTGCTCCTATTCTCAGAAGATTAATGCAGATACTTCAGTGGATAAGAATGGGCCCCCCCAGCGGTGCCTGGGTGGCTCAGTCATTAAGCGTCTGCCTTCAGCTCAGGTCATGATCCCAGGGTCCTGGGATCGAGCCCCAGATCAAGCTCTCTGCTCGGCAGGAAGCCTACTTCTCTCACTACCATTCCCTCTGCTTGTGTTCCTTCTCTCGCTGTGTTTCTCTCTGTCAAATAAATAAAATCTTAAAAAAAAAGAATGGGCCCCCCCAGAAGCCTGAGCCTGTCCCACTTCATGTCTCCACTGGACATCTACTCACCTCTGCTTCCTACTCTTCAAACTGTTCTGTGAGGGACTGCAACCATCCTATGACCTCACAAAAGAAAGGGCCCTACTAACTCTGACAGGAACTCGAGGGACAAGTTGGTGTCTTTTCACTGTCAGAAAGAGGCAGAAAAAGGGCAGATGAGGCTTAATAGTTTTATCAAGTGACCAACCCTATGGCTGATCTCTTCTGCCAAATGTTGGAAAGGTTTCCAGACTACCTGCCACAACTCCTAGAGACTCTGTAAAGAAAGGAAACGACAGTATAGATTCCTCAATGTCCTCTGTATGGAAGATGCATCAGGAAAAGTCAGGGAAAACCAAAGAAAGAGCCCAAATGCCAGCACAGGGATAGCTTTCCCTTACCAACTTCTCCAGGAGCCACTTTAAAGAGACAGAATTTATTGTTACATTTAATGATGTCCTGATTCATGGAGCCATAATTCTCAAAGCATGATCATATCCACCATCTCCTTATATCCTCTCAAAGTTCTGTGAAGAGGGTACAATGAGCAGCAGCACGATCATTGCCTGTGACAGATGGCACTGACCTCTGGGGCACGAAGACGTTGAGAGGCTCAAAGAGATGTGCTTCAAATAACTTCCCCTACCCCGACTCCCAGGGCAGGTTCCTTCCTTGTGTCTCAAAGAGACGCTGGGCAGAAATCTTCAGGAAAATGCACAAAGTGGAGTGGAGCTGCTGAACAGTTGAGAGAGACAGTGGTGCTCATAAATTCATGCTGAACTTGGAAACAGGAAACCTACCTTCTCATCCTGGCTCGGCCACTGAGTGGCCATGTGGCTATGGAGACCAGAAAATAAGAATCATCAATCATCATCATCGTTATCATCCTGCTCTACTCACTTCACAGGATGGTCAAAAGCATCAAAAATCAGCTGTACCTATATGGATGGATCTATGCATTTATGGGGAGACATCTTATGACACCACCAGAACCTTTGGGGAAGGCGCCTGACTATTAGATAATGACAGTGTGCCTGTGCTGTTGCTGTTTCTAATCTCATTTTGGACTTCAATCCTGACATCTCGGCGTCCTCACCTTGGGAAAGAAAGAGACAAAAAAAAATTGTGTGCAATCAGGAAGATACAGATTAATCCTTTTGTTCTGGCTTACAGATGGCTGGAGGAAGGAACATGGAATGAATATCATAAAGGCTGGGTGGGGTCTGTAAGAGTTCTTGGTCTGTACATTAGAGGAACACATTGCAAAAGCATTTTTGCGTACTTTTCTCTTTTTGGTCCTCACAGCGACCAAGTAAGTAGGTAAATAGGACAAAAAATATTAACTGGGTACAGAAACTGAACAGTGGTGTGACCATGGTCACATGGTCCTGAACTTAAGCCTCCTAAGCACCTCATAATCTCCTCCTCCCCTGACACAAGATTTGGGGTTGTAACTTTCAGCACTTGAAACAAAAGATTCGAGCAACTTGAGCCATGGCATTTTTTTCCCCTCTGAAATTCAGCAATAGTTATCATCAATAATCCTTGAACATCTAATACTGACAGAGTGTTATACCAACTTATAGATCTACGTTGAGCCCTTGTTAGGCTCCACTTTGTGTTGGACCCAAAAGTGATGTTGAAGTCAAGTGGATGGAAGTGGATGGTGACTTCCAAGGTGCATGAAACTATTAGTGGACAGAAGACAAACATGTGAACTAGCAATGGACGAGCCAGGCCAGAAGGAAAACCAGCACAGGGCATGGCACACACTAGGCTCTAAAGGAATACATTGACATAACAATGATTGAATCAACTAATTAAACCAAATTAAGGCAAAACATACTCTGAAGTGCTAGGTTGTTTGCTTCAGGATATGAAGAACATAGGGTGTGGGTGGAAAATAGACCAATGAAATAGACCAAGGGGAAGTATGATGGAGAAGGGGAGATTTAACTGGGTATGTATAGATCAGTACAGATTTTGTGTTACAGAAAAAAGTGAAGATCTGCTAGAACAAAGGGAGGAAAAAGTCCCAGAAAAGGAATATATAAGGGAGGGCACAATAGAATGCTGATAATGTTCAACATCCCTCTCTTGGGAAAAGAAACAAACCATTATTTGCGGCATTTACCAATTTCTATGGTATAAATACTCTGACCATGCTGATTCCTAGTACCAGGGTGACATTACTGAATGCAGAGTTGGGAAGAAATGTGCGTTAGCTCACCATCACATAGCATTTCCTCATGCAATATAAATAATCTCAAAAGCACAGATAAGAGTAAAATAATTAGGAAGTTATGAGTTCCAAGGATTTATTACTTTTTAAACATAACTTATTTATGTTTATACAATTTTCTTTTTAATAATGGCTGTGTCTAACTGGCTCAAAAACTTCCTGAAAATTTCACACCAGCTCTTGTGATCTGGTACCAGAGAGTTCCAACACACTGTTATGTAGATAAAACAGAAATCAGTTCCATGAGAATGGTTCATGTTGGAGGGTAGAGGGAAAGAAAACTTGCTTCTCGGAGCCAGATTATAAAGACCAGGAAAGATACAGAAGGAGGTCTAGACTGAATGTAGACATAGGGAGGCACTGAGGGTACTCAAGGAAGGGAGCAGCTGCCATGATGCTTGAGGAAAAGTTTGAGAAGGATGCGCAGGATGGAAGGATGTGGAAAGAGTTGGGTAGTGGGAGTGTCCAACTCATAGGCTGTGAAGGTAAGGGAAGCAGGAAGTAAGGGCAGTAAATCAGACAAAGATTGGGAAACTAATGTGAAAGACATTTTGAGGTACATCCAAGCACAGCTTGGTGTCTGGATTTGAGGATAAGGCAAAGGGCCAAAGATGCTCAAAGTAGGTCTGGGTGATTGAGAGGAGTTAAAGCTAAGAGAACTAGCTGACAGGAGCCTACTGGGGGAGGAAAGTGATTTCTTGTGCCTGCCCGATGGAAGGCACAGCCAGGAAGATGTGGTGGTAGAAATGTCTTGTGAGCACCTCGAAGGAAAAATGGGACCAGAGCTTGGGGAAGAGGAATGTACTAGAAAATGCTGATTCATGAGTCTTAGTCCAGAGATGGCAGAAGAAGCCTTGAGATGGGTGAACTCTCTGGAGAAATACACACAGAAAAGAAGGCGTGAGTGTTGGTGCATGCTCTCATTTGGAAGGTGGGGTGAGGAGGAAGAAGAGCCACAAAAGATTCCAGATAGGAAGTCACCAGAGAGTAGGAGAGCCAGAGAAAAAGGTCAGAGATACCAAAGTGGGGCACCTGATACCCAAAGTGGAACATTTGATTCGGTTTCCAACAGGAAAGTATGTATCAAACGCATTAGGGAGGTTGAGTAAGCTAAAACAGAGAAAAATAAGTTCTCAGAGAGAAAGGAAAGCAATAATGGAATTTAATTCCATCCCATCAAGAGAACAAATTTCTCTATTTCAGGCAGAAGCTGTTCTCTTGACTGGGTCATCTGGAACGTGCCCCAGTATGGCACCTCATGTTGCTTTTGTAGACACAGGCTTTTTATTTCCAAGATGGAGGATCTCAGTCAGCCGGTATAAATGTGTACTGGGAAATCTCACTGTGCTAAACAAGTTCTAAAAATAACAGATAACTTCTCAGTAGTTGACAACAATGAAAGAGCTGAGATCATAGGAGTTAAAACTTTAATAAGCAGCCTTTAGAGACATTTTTCTCTCGTAGGGATATGACATTGCAATTTGTGAAATAATCTGACGGCTGCATTTAATCCAGTTGCTTCCTTTGAGAAGATGCTCCACGAAACTGAAAATGCAAGTCATGTCCCTTTAGAGGAAATCAGTTTTAAATGTCCAAAAATAATAAAATATAAATACAGCCATTTTCTTAAAAGAATGTGCTGTATATGTCCGTTGTTTGTTATGAATGCCAGAGATAGCCACATGCAGCCTGTAGGGACTGCTATGTAAATAATGAGCACTCTTAAAAATGCAAAAGCCAATTTAATAGCATTTTCATTGTTCTTATTTTACATTATGGTTACTGAGAGAGAAAACAGATCTCAAGCCAAGTAGAGGAAAAAGATAATAACCCACATATTGTGTTGAATTTAACATTTCTAACAGCGATAACAAAAACAAAGCTTACTCTACAGGTTTATTCCCCAAATTTAGTAATTCCAGCAATTTTTTTGCTTTGTAAAGTGCTGAAAATAATAGCAAGAATATTTACCACCTCGTTTGTTCTACAATGCCCCTCATCATTTGCCCTCGGGTGCTGTCTTATGTATTTATTCTCTCTTTTGTCTCTACCCCCTTAAAAGAGGAGCCCATGTCCCTACTTTTTTTTTCATTTTTGGACTTGAATGATAAAAATCTTTCTTAACTCTTTCCGATATGTATTAAAACCTCCTACATATAGCTGCAGCAGGCTTTAATTAGGGGAAGATTATTTTCTGATCCCACCTCCTTAGCTATGTGGAATTGTGCTGCAACCAGAACAACAGGAAAAATGAATAAAAATGGCAAAATTGTTTGTTGGCAGGGCTTTGGGAGAAGCAGGCACACTAAACTTTGCTGGTGGCACCATAAACTGAAAAAAAAAAGTAAGTCTTCAAGAGCAATTTTGCAATAAGTGACAAGTCATAAAAATTATTCTACTCTTTGACCTGGTGCAGCCTCTTGGGAAAAAAATGTCCCCAGGAATAACTCCAAGGAAACAAACACATGTGTAAAAAGATGATTCAAGTCCTGCCGTGTATTAAAATGAATAATTGGAAACAGCCCAAGTACCCAACTGTGAGGAAATGGTTTAGGCAGACTGCGTTCTATTAATATAATGGAATTGTAAATGGTCACCAGGAAGGACAATTGGAGAGATGATTATGAAATCTGGCAAGCATCATGCAAAAGCATCCTAAGTGGGAAAGAGGAGAAATAGACCAGCTTACAGAGTAACAGGTGAAGCTGCGTGCTTCTATGGGAGGGTGTGTGAGGTAAATAACTAGTGATGTAGGGCTTCAGTTGTTGGCACTTTTATTTCACCTTGCCTTTTTGATGGGCCTGCTTGACCTCATTGTTAGGGTACTAACTCCTAGAGCTCTCAGCTGGCAGGTGGCTTACTCACCTCCTAGGGGAGAGGCAATATGAGAAGACGTGGTCAAGGAGGAGGCACATGTAGTTTATAAGCAGTGGGGGTTTCATCTCATTGTTTTCAGGGGGTGGGGGAGATTATGCTTAATTTAAACCTCAAGTAATAATTTTATTGTTAAGTCGGTTCCATACCCAGAACAGAACCCAAAATGGGGCTCAGACTCACAGCCCTGAGATCAAGAACTGAGCTGAGATCAAGAGTCAGATGCTTAACAGACTGAGCCACCCAGGTGCCCCTCAAGGAATATTTTCAAAGAGCGTGAACTTTGCATGTTTATCAAAAATCAAAAGCAAGGTTTAAAAGATCAAGAAATACTAAGTTCCCTCCGGCAATTTGTTCTAGGTACTCACTTCACCAATTTAAGGTGGGCATTTGAATTGGATCTCCAGCAATTCCACTGGAACTGTCCATACCGAAGCAGTTCCTCACACGAAATAACTGTCTGTCTAGCAATTTGCCAAGGAAGAGAGTTTATACAAGATAAACAGGCTGCTGGTATATTATACTGGGATGGGAGCATGACAGCACATTTAAGGCAAAATTTTAAATTCTCAAAGGTGAGCTTTAGATAGAGAAGTAGACTTAATGGGGCACCCAACGGTCTCCTTGAGGATATGGCTGAAAAAGTCTTATTATTTTGTTATACGTTTAAATGGAACTTAGGCCATGTCAGTGGACAAGAGGCCCTCCCTATACCCAGGCTCTGGGACCCAGTCCACCACCTGCTCAGAGTCATGCTTCAGCAAAGCATCATTGTCTCCAGCATCTCCTCCACCATCTCTAGTAGCTTCTTACTCCCATCCTCCCTAGTCTAAATGAAACTCACGCTAGCACCTTTCTTTCCCCCCATTTTAAGCAGTGGTAACCCCTTTGAACAGTAAATGTTTAACAATAAGCTCTCCGAGAAGAAGAGTCCCACGTTATGGCTTTGACAATTGCCATGGTGTAAATACTCCTACCGTGGCTGACGTCACACTACCAACATAACATCACTGACTACAAAGCTGAGAAGGGACATTCACTATCCTCTCACTATGTAATATTTAAACCACACAGATACAACAGACACAAATAACCTTAAGAGCATGGACAATAGTAAAATGCAATAAAATAATTAGCAAGTGAAGAGTTTTGAATATTTATTATCTTTGATTTTAATAAAATGTATGTAATGGTAAGCTTACAAAATCTAATTTTTAAATTTTAATAATAGCTCAAAAATTCCCCAAAAGTCAACCATTGGCTCTTGCAAGCCAGCTCTAGCATACTGCCCTAGCACATCAACCCCTCTCTCCATGGAAATTTGAACCATAAAACTACTGTGCTATTGCATGTGTCAGTTGACACTGGCCTTCTTGAAGCTTTCTAGAACAACACACTGTTGGGGCTTTCCTTTGACACTTCCCACACGCCTTCTTATCTCCTGTCTTGGTTCCATGTCTTTCTTTGCATATTGGTATGCCCCAGGTTTCCATTCTTGATCTGTGACCCTTGTTATCTTCCCTAATGATCTCATCCATCACCACCAGGTTAATAACTCCAAAATGATTCCAGTATTTGTGACTTTCTGAAGTCTTGACTTTTCTCGTAGGTTCAAGAGAACCTTGGGCAGCTCCACCTGGATCCAAACCTTTGAGGCTTCTTTCCAACCTCTTCATCCAAGCTTGATATTTTTCCTGCCTTCCTTATCTTAATTGTGGCAAAGAGCATTCTCACTCATTCACTAATTCATGTGCAAATACTAATTGAGTCTTCACTATGGTCCAGGCACAGTTTTAGGCTATGGAAATATAATAGAGAGCAAAATTGGCTGAGTCCTTAAGAAGCTCACTTTCTAGTGGGTGACACAGTCCACAAAACAAACAAGCACACAAAAACCAGATATATTTTATCATATCAGATAATAATAAATGCAATGAAGGCATTTTAATGTCATCTTCAGTTCCTTTCTTCTTTATTCTCTATATTGAATTGGATATGAAGATCTGTTCCTTTACTGCCTAAACATCCCCTGAATGGAAACCTTCCCCTCTCTCCAAGCTGACTTGGCCTTAATTTGGTCATTATCACTTCTGACTTCCACAGTTTCGAACCTGGCCTCCCTATTACAGGTTCCTGCATGGTTCATCCTCCACACATTCTCTGGAGTGAAAACACCCATCTCATAGTGCCGCTCCCCTTGTTAAATGCCTCAAGTATTTAACACAGTTCAGCCCAATCTTTATAAGGCTTCCTCTCCTGCACCTCACCCATCATACCTGAAACATGGCTTCCCTGCCCTAACTTTCCCATTTGAAGTTTTTTTTTTCCCCACACAAATAAGCCTATCCCCTCTCCCAGGGATGAGTTTTCTTCATTTTCTCTACCCAGTGAAACACTGCAGTTTGTGCCCCATTCTCAGGTAAGGCTTCTTCCCTCTGACCCTCACCACCATCCTTTGCTGCAGACAATCTCCCCCTTCTCAGCATATCCACAACCTTGTGCTCATAACACATTTTTGTTTCTTTTTTTTTTAAGATTTTATTTATTTATTTGACTGAGAAGAAAGAGATCACAAGTAGGCAGAGAAGCAGGCAGAGAGAGAGGGGGAAGCAGGCTCCCTGCTGAGCAGAGAGCCTGATGCGGACCCAATCCCAGGGCCCTGAGATCATGACCTGAGCCGAAGGCAGAGGTTTTAAACCACTGAGCCACCCAGGTGCCCCACATTTTTGTTTCAAACCTCCTATCAATGAAGCTCTTTTCCAGACACTGGAGATAAGCTGATGAATAAAACTAAGTCCCTGTCTTCATAATGTTGGTATTCTAATGGGAAGAAATGGAACCTAAACACATAAATAATTTCAAATAGAAATGCACACCATACAATGAAACAGTGGGTAAAGGGAGGGGAGAGGAGTTACAGGTTTGTTCAGGGAAACTTCTCCCATTCCCAGGGGGGACAATCACAGCACAGACCATCAAATACTAGAGCTAGTATCTTAGGTCCACATTCATCTTCCCATTAGTCAATGAACGTAGGGATCATGTCTTATTTCTCTTTGTCCCATGTCACTTAGCATATTTGCAGTAACTGTTTAAGAGAGAGGGAAACAGAGACAGACAGAGAGAAAGAAAGAGAAAGAAAGAAAGAAAGAGAGAGAGAGAGAGAGAGAGAGAAAGAAAGAAAGAAAGAAAGAAAGAAAGAAAGAAAGAAAGAAAGAAAGAAAGAAAGAAAGAAAGAGGGAGGGAGGGAAGGAGGGAAGGAAGGAGGGAGGGAGGGGAAAAGAAAGAAAAGAAAAAAAAGAAAAGAAAAAGAAAAAGGGAAGGAAGGAAGGAAGGAAGAAAGGAAGAAAGGAAGAAAGGAAGGAAGTAATTTGCTTAGACCCAGAATCCGATTATCAACGTCTCAAACTCCAAAAAATCTTCTGATAACTTAGTAGAAAATCCTGGCACGATAGTTTGCCTCATTTTTAAGCTATTCATGTCAAGCCACCTGAGTGGCTTACACTCTTCCCATTTCCCCCCCATGGTTGTATGACATCCAGCCTTTTGACAAGGAGAGTAAAGTTGTATTAGACTTCCCAATTTTGAAAGCACGAAGATGACTTCTGTCTTGGATGCAGTTCATTCCCAGGAGTATCACCACCAGCATCCTTTCTAAAGTTAATCTACTTCTCCATCTGTACCCTTCATGAATCTACCCATTTGAATTCACAGGAGAGGGAGGTAGTTGAATGAACACCAGGGCTACAGGAAACAGTAAACTAGTGACCCCCTTTTAGGGAAATGCAAAGAACAACACCAAAAGGAGAGATAATGGCAAGACATCAGATGCGTTCTTCACACTCCCACAGAAAGCATGCAGCCGATAGATTGAGAGGGTCCTGAGAATTTTCAGCCTTCTACCGTGAAAGTAGCAGAGTGACTTAGGTGGATCACAGACATGATCACATTTCACATTATTTGTTGCTCTCTGATTAACATTACTTTTGGTTTGGGTGCGAAAATTGTACATATTCTTTTATCACTCATGCAAATACATTGACATATCAATGTATGTCGATCAATACATACTTGCAAGTACAATGACTTATCATTTCAGGTCCTAGTTCTCTGGTTTTAATCCCAGTACCTTATGTATTCTACACGTGCTCTCAATGTATTCAGATTTACATATGTGTGTTTGCATATCAATTTTTATACAGCCTTCTGTGTTGCTGAAAGAATTTTAGACAATTTATAAAAAAATATTGAAAATAAAATAAGATTGTATGGCTTAAAAATGGAATACAATTTCTGTATATAATCTTTACTTGAAATGAGATAACTTACTACACTAGATCTTTCTCACTGAGATCTGCTAAAACATAATTAGATCCTTCTGTATAGGTGCATAAGGCTCCAAAGAAAATAGTGTTGCTAACAGAAGTCTAGGGCAATGTCTCTGGGAATGGGGAAGATTATGTTCCACATTTTGGGCATATTTTAGCACCATAAATGTAAGGGAATCATTTTCTGCATGGTGAGCAGTTGTGAAGTTCTAAATGCTTTAGCTTCCCAACCTTGTTATGATGGGCAAGGGAGGTGGGGCAGAGGACCAAGGAGTTAGAACATTCTCTAAAAAGAAAATTACTACATTTTTATTTCATATTGGCCTGTAGACAGATTGGAAGAAGGAAGCAATGGGGAGTAGTTAGGGAAAAGGAGAAACAGTAGGGGAAATCACAACATTGCAGCATTGAATACGGCAACACCAAAACATTGAGAACCATGGACTGACACAGATGTGGACTCGGAAGCAGAGATACCATGTAGGAGTTAAGAGCATTGGTCTGGCCACACTGGTCTGGGTTTGAGCACTAGCTCTGCTCTTTACTAGCTGTGTGACCTTGGGCAAGGTCACTTAGCTTCTTTGGATACAAGTGTACAAGGTGTTTATTATTTTTAGCTCCCTTGTGGAAGCCAGGGAGCCAAACTAGAAGACCTCTTGAGAAAATTTCCCTTCTGTTTTCAGAAGCACAGTGCAATAAAGAGGTGCTTGAGAAACTGGTGAAGAAGCACCATCCAACTGGAGCAAGCCTTGGAGAAATGTCCTTCTGTTTTTCCTAGCTGGGTCTTGGGTGGGTTAAGCTCAGAGTTTGGCTTCCAGGGACCTACCTAGGTTCTCCATAAGCATGTGTTTGCCCTAAACAGCTCATTACTGAAAAGATCAGTGATAAAAGACTTTGTACATCTCTTTGGAATATCTGCTTTTCCCTCCGGAGAGGTTTACAAATCTGCTATCCTGAATTCATAATGTCGTATGTCTTCCCATCAAAAAAAGAGGAAAATGGCCTTAATATGTGACCATTTAGACTTCCTTTACTATGTGCCAGCAGCAATGGAGCAAACAGACTTCACCCACCTTCACCTTTTTTTTTTTCCTTCTAACTTTCTATAAATTATTTTCAAACTTCATAAAGATGTCTTTCACATACAAACTCTCTAGGCCCAGGTGAAAACTTGAGGGCAAGTAAATTAAATGCATTACATCTGGGAACAATTAAGCACATTTTATTTTATCTCCTGGAAAAGGAGCTGAAAGTATCTTGATTCCAATAGTCAGCCTCTTGGAAGGACAAAGGACTTTGTATCAATAGCTGCTGAGGACTCATGGAGGAAGCCCCGCCATTCCACGCACCCTGGGGTCTCAAGAAATCCAGAAAGAATAGCAGACAAGAGCAGATCTTCATCTCTTTGGAGAATGTGGTTGGGAGTTCCAGGTAGAATGCCTGTAACCACAAACACACAGACTTCAATGAATTAAGAGGAGAACTTAGAGGAGGAGCCAGTGAGAGGAACTAGCTAGGTAGCCACCATGCACATTCTTCAGGGTCTTCAGGACACATGAAAGACTTAAATTTTAAGTCAGGTGCACTGGGAAGCCATTGAAAGGTTTGGGGCAGGGCTGTAAAATGCTCTGGTTTCTACTTAGAGGAGACTACCCTGTCTGTAGGAGAGAAGGCTGCAGATGAGCATAGTCACCAATAGTCATGGGGAGACAGATAAGATGCTAAAGAGGTACTCCAGGGGAGAACTACTGGGTCCAGACCTGGGATGGGACAGTAGAGATGGAGAGAAGTGGACAGACGGCAGACAAAAGTTTGTGATAGAAGAGAGGGCGTTGCAGGGGCACCTGAGTGAATGGTGGCTCCACTTCCAGAAGGGGTGTACAGTCAAAGAGCAGGTCTGAGGGGGAGGTCAGGAGGTCCACCTGCAAGCATGGAAGTTGAAGAATGTGCAAAAGGTCCAAGTAAAACTGGCAAGAAAGTGGTCAGATGTGACTATCCTGGAACTCAGAGGAGAAGTTGAGGCTGCTTTCTTCATGCTGCCTCATCGGGCCCCACATCCACTAGACAAGCCTAGCGAATGACCACCACAGGACCTAGAACTTTCATCTGAGTCAGCCATTTACCCCAGGTCCCATGAGCCCCAGTCTCAGGGAGGCTTAATAGTCACTGTCACAACATTCTGAAAACATTGAAATCAACCACAAATACTCCAGTTTAATTGCCAAGAGGGCACCAAAAGAGTTAAATGCATAGTAAGTATCAAAATTATTTATCCCCAAGCTTCTCCCATATTACAGTTCATATACTCAAGTCCCAGTATAATAAAATCTGGATTAAGCTGTTGTAGACCTTAATAGAGCCAAGTCACGATGCCAAGTTTCAGTTAATACATTTTAAATGAAAACACACCAGCAAGATTTAGAACAAGGGTCAGGAATCGTAAAATAAATACCACAAAATAATTCTCCATTGTGAAATGATGGGCGTCACGCCCCTGGGAGTCTAAAATCTCTTCTGAATTAAACAGTCTTTTCACTTGAAGACAATTAGCAAACCACTGGCAGGCTCTGCTCTTACCTTTAGAGAGGGGAAGAGAAAAAAAAACAAAACTCAAAAAGAAAGCCAGAATCTTGCTACCTCTATATCTAAGCTCGGTTCTAGCAATTGTCAAATTACCATTGCTCTGGTTCAAGATACTGACCAACAAACAACTGGGTTAGTGCCTGGGAAAGAAAAATCTGGTAGTGCAAACTTCTAGAACCTTCTAAAAACTGAGTAAACTCATATTTCTGGGGATATATTTGTTCCCTGAGAGCTGCAGATGGTAAATTAAAACTTTCCCATCCATCCCTCTAAAGTCATCCTCATCATGAATCTTGCCATAAAACTCAGTTTTCCTCTCGGAGGAGCAATCTCTACTACAAATATTATTTGCCGTGGTGATAGTAGGGCTTGGGATCACTGTTAACTACAGGAGCTGCTGAACTGAACAGACATGTTGTGTTCCTAGCTGATGCTGGGCAGTACCAACCCCCAAACGGCCAAGATGGGGCTGGGTCTTCTCTTCAGGAGTTCAGAGCTTTGTGCTCTGACAGGCAAAGACAGGGGCAGGACACCATATTGAAACTGAAATACAGAGTCTATCCAGACTTGATGGGAGTTTCCTAGGAAGGCCATATGTGTTTCTCATAGGGAAACATCTCAGCAGGACAATTCTTTCTTGGGTGCCACTGTCCCAGACCTTGCTGACTTTTTCCTCCCTGCTCAGTTCCTCACGCCAACACCCAGAGCATGGTGACTCACTAAAATGCCCTGCTTATTATTCCAAATGCTCCCCTCAAAGAGGTGGTACCACTCCCCTAGTAAGAGCCACTACTGGGGAAACCTAAGGACAGGAGTTGAGACCCGAAACTGTGTCTTCTCTCTACCTGAGTCACACCCAGGCCTTGGATAGTAAATAGAAAACTATTTCCAGCCTCCCTGCCCCCCCACAATAAACCAGGATGTGTCCCCCACCAACGGTTATCTGGATCTTTTGGTGAAGATAGATCCAGCTTTCCCTGGTGAAACCCAAGGCTTTCCCTGTTTGACCTCTAAGCTGCCTTCCACGCTGCTCTCCCTAGCCAACTCTGTCTCTGGGGCTGGCCAGTATTCCTAGTGGCCTGAGTGCCAGGCCATGTTGCCACCTCCCCGACCTCACATGGGCCTCACATACCACCCAACCCACATATCACAGTTCTCTCCCTTTCTCACACAACGGTTGGGACACCTGTTCCTTTACACTACAGTCCATGAAGAGCTATTATCAATAAGTGCTCTGACAGGTTTTTATGTTTCTTGAACATGAGGACATGAAGATGGGCCAACACTTTAATTCTGTGAGTAAAGAGGCTAGGAATAGTGGCAGATTGATGTGACTGGTAGGTCAACTGTTTGTAACAGATACCCTGCTGCCACTGGGCCACTAGGGCCAAGGATGGAATAAATGTGGCCACACATCCGAACTGAATTTTGAGAAGACCCTATTTCCAGATGCTCATATGTCAAAAGCAGCAATGTCTACTACAAAATGGAGGTTTTTGTCCTTGGAAAAGGTGATATCAAAGAGAGAAGTGATGACCAGTTTGTGAGCTGTATTTATAGTGCTATTAATACACTGGCCCCAAACAGCAGGTGATCCCACGTGGTCGAGGTGAATGAAGAAAGAGGATAATTTTCTGAGGGCTTACGCATCCAAGCATTTATGAAATTTAAAGTTACTGATGGAGGCAAAAGAGTGAAGTCATGGTCCAGCATGGATGAATCCCAAACTCACCATTGAGAAAATGGACTGTAGTCAGGCCAAAACATTAATATCTTTTGCTCTAATGAAATCTACTCTGAAGGGGGGCTATTCAGGCTATAATATCTTGTGAGATCTTTGGAAAGCCAAACAGCTTGTAGCCACCATGTCTGGCTCAGAACAAATAAACAACAATCAACATCTTGGCCCAGAATATAAACCTAGACCTTCAGGGGAGTTATTCTTCATTTTATATATAACCTTGCTGGCTTTGACTTGTCATCATCTCAAAACCCATCTTTTATTTTTTTTTCCAAAATCCATCTTTTATGATCCATCACCCACATCCATCCCATACACATCAACAACCCACCCCATGCCCTGTAGCTTTTGACATGTGGAGCCTAACTTTTTATTTGACCTAAGGCTAGGACATGCCACATACCAGGTTGACTTGAGATCCCAATTGCCAGAGCCGAGAGGGGAAAAAAGGAAGACAGGGGAGACAGAAAGTGAACTTGTCAGGCAGAATATAGGTTTGTCTTCATACATGTAAATGCAAAGTGGTGATCTGTTTAAGTGAACAAGACCAGAGAGCAATTAGAAATTGGGTCTGAAAAAAAAAAAAAAGAAAGAAAGAAATTGGGTCTGGAGATCAAAAGTTAGGGGTAGGGATAACGTTTGAAAGTCATCAGCATAAAGGTGAAAGTTGAATCAATGGTGGTGCTCTGTATAGCAATTTCCAGCTCCACCTACAAATTGATCCACGTTTTGACTCATCCTTACCTTGTTACTTCTCATCTCTGTATTCAGGGTGAATTCCCCTCATATGGTCATTATTCCATTCATTCTCATCTCCTTTACTAACAATTCTTAACCTTCAGTCTACAAACATGTTCAAATCTCCCTTATCTTGGGGTGTCTGGGGGGCTCAGTCTGTTAAGTGTCTGCCTTTGGCTCAGGTCATGATCTCAGGCTCCTGGGATTGAGCCCTGCATCGAGCTCCCTGGGCTTCTCCCTCTCCCTCTGCCTGCTGCTCCCCCTGCTTGTGTTCTCTCTCTGTCAAATGATAAATAAAATCTTTTTTAAAAATCTCCCTTATCTTTAAAACAACAACAAATTAACAAACTTAAAAAAAAAAATCCCCTCCTCTGACCCTGACTGTCCCTCCAGTTACTGCATTGTTTTCATATTTTTGGCTTTCCCAAGAGGTAAGGAGGTTTGCCTGAAAGAGGGATAGATATTGCCTTTACTTCCCATTTTTCATCAACTGCTCTCTTCCTGAGGTCACTACTAATCTCCATTTCTCTAAGCACAATGGATTTGTTTCAACACTCATTTTATTGGATACTTATTCATTTAGCATTGTGGTTCCTTGAATTTCTCTGTTCCTTTGGCCTCTGTGACTCCTCTTTCTTGGTTCTCTTTATTCTTCTTTGACCTTTTCTCATTGGCTTTTTTCAAGAGCTCCTCCTGTGGTACCACTATACTAGTATTTCCCCAAGTTTTAGCCTTGGACCATATCTCCTCTCTCTCTCCACGGGTGATCTCTGTCATAGATTTCTAATTTAATTCCATTATCATCAAAGAACAAATTCCAGGGGTGCCTGGGTGGCTCAGTCGTTAAGCGTCTGCCTTCAGCTCAGGTCAGATCCCAGGGGCCTGGGATCGAGCCCCGCATTGGCCTCTCTGCTCGGCAGGAAGCCTGCTTCTCCCACTACCATTCCCTCTGCTTGTGTTCCCTCTCTCACTGTGTTTCTCTCTATCAAATAAATAAAATCTTTAAAAAAAAAAAAAGAACAAATTCCATATGACTTCATTTCTTTTATTCTTTTATTCATTATTGAGACTTATTTTATGACCCCATGTATGACCTATCTTAGTGAATGTTCCATGTGCAAATTTTATTTATTTTTTCCCCACATCTTTTTATTTTATTTTTTCAGTGTTACAAGATTCGTTGTTTATGTACCACACCCAGTGCTCCATGCCATACGTGCCCTCCTCAATACCCACCACCAGGCTTGCCCAACCTCCCACCCCCAGCCCTCCATAACCTTCAGTTTATTGCTCAGAGTCCACAGTCCCTCATGGTTCATCTCCCCCTCCGATTTCCCCAAACTCACCCTTCCTTTCCTCCTCACAATGTCCTCCATGTTTTTCCTTATGCTCCACACGTGAGACCATATGATTGATTCTCTCCATCATGTGCAAATTTTAAAAATGAGTATTCTGTTGTTGTCATGGAGCATTTTGAATAAGTGTCAATTATATCACATTGCTCAAATTCTATATTCTTATTGATTTTCTTCTTCTAAAAATTAAAGAGAAAGGATTGTTTTTCTTAAACTATAATTATGGATTTGTCTGTTTGTCCTTTCAGTTATGTTGTTTTTGCTTTAGGTATTTTGAAGTCTGATTCTTGATGAATATACATTTAGAATTGTTATTCCTTCTTGAAAAAATTGATCCCTTTATCATTATGAATACTCCTTCTTTATCCCTGGTAATATTCCTTGTTCCAAAGTCTATTTTGTCTGATGTTAATATAACCAATTCAGCTTTTACTGGATTAATGAAATTTATAATGGTATATGTCTAGCCATCCTTTTACTTTTAGCCTATTTAAGTCTTTGTACATAAAGATAGTTTGTTTTAGGAAGTGCATGATGTAGTCTTGAATTTTTTATCCAGTCTGACAATCTCTGCCTTTTAGTTGGGGTGATTAGACCATTTATATTTAATGCAATTACCCACATGCTAGGATTTCCTTTTACCATCTTTCTTTTTGGTTTCCATTTGTCCTATCTGTTCTTTATTCTTTTTCCCTCTTTTACTTTCTTCTCCTGATTAATTGAGACTAATTTATTATTTATTTTATGTCCATTACTAGAGAGCAGTCAAAAAGGTGGGAATAAGTCTGGTAAGTATGATCTCATGAAAGCCAACATAAAGAATATTTCAATAATAATAGTCAACTATGCTAAATGCTTCTGAGAGCTTGAATATATACACACAAAAAAATGACCACAGAATTTAGCAAGGTGGAGATCAAACTAATGACCTTGATAAGAACAACCACAGTGAAGTGGTGGGGTTGTAAACCCAATCTACATGAGATGCATAAAGAATAAAAGATGAAGAAGTAGAGACAGTATCATAGACAACTGAAAACGTTTTACTGTAAAAGGGAGCAGAGAGAATGTGGTGGTAATTTAAAAAGGTAATTTAAAAAGCATCAACAGGGATTGTTTTTTAAGAAGATAAATATAAGAACATGTTTGAGCACTGATGAAAATTATCCTGCAAAGAAAGAGATTGATAGATTTACATTGGAGGGAGAAGAAAAGCAGAGAGAACACAAGTGAAGAGTTACTGAAGATTTTCCTACAGAGACATGAAAAGATTGAGCTTTATGATGGACTACTCCACAGAGTTCATCTACCACAGGGAGGCCAGGAAGCCAGAAGGCAGAGAGGGCAGGACCTCATACCCATAAAAAGTCTTAAATGGAAACCTCTGACATTATCCCCAGGTAAACTTATATGGGCACTCATAGTAATAATATATTGATAGAAAAGAGAGAAGACAATATTTATCCACTTGATTTTAAACGTTTGTCCTAATATTGGTCAATACGACCTATAATGCCTCTTTTTATCAATCAATCTTGATTATATTGAGACAATTATATTAAACGTGGATTTTTATATTAAAAACATTAATTCATTAAATGGAAATAGTTAAAATATTCTACCGCTTGGGGAACCTGGATAGTGTGTGTGTGTGTGTGTGTGTGTGTGTGTGTGTGATAAATATCAGAATCCTTAAAGGAATCAAAGTGATAGGTCTCAACTACTAAGAGGCTCTGCTTGCAAACACAGCATTATTATCTTTCATAAATTGATAATAGCTTTCTTCTTTCTGTAGCATTTTACAGTAAGCTAAGAAGCATCAGACAATCAAACAGATGGTAAATTATTATGATTCTTTTATTAATGTCAACTTTTGTCTTATCATATTACCAATGGTCACATATTGTATCTCATTCTGCCTTGGCAGACACTCTGTGTCAATTAATATTCCTAAACTATTAACACTTTTTAAGGGATTTCAAAGTAAACATTTAATACAGTCTAATTTTAATGCTTTGAAATTTAGCTAAGATTAATCAAGTTAAAGAAGATCATACAAAATTATTGACAACCACAAGGTGATTACTAATGAAACTGTCATGAAAAATAAAAGATACTTAAGTTTCAGTTAGCACTGGTAAGTGAACCCTGTATATAGACAAAATAAGAATATATACTAAGCAATGCTGAGAATAGGAACAAATGTCCCCAAAACACATGAATCCATGTTCTTCATTGTTGGCCTTCTTCACAGGACTCAGCTAACACAGGAACAGAGTAGTTGAGCCCCTATGCAGTATTTTGTGAGGAGAACTACAAATGTATGAATGTCTCCAGATTAAGAAAATCTTCCTTGCTATTCTTCCAATAAAAATTAGTATCTTTGGTTAAGTATTACTCTGTTTTCCTTTTTTAAAATCCAAATACTTCTGGGTATTTGCCTGACCATGAGAAGCTACACTTGAAGCTTAAAAAAAAAAAAAAAAATCACCCAGGATCCTGGATTTGCAGCTGGATTTGGTAATTGTGTGGGCTTTAGCTTTACTTTCTTTTAGGTAAAAAATACATATAAATTTTGTTAGAAGGAGGCATATTGTGAACTATAAATATGAAAAGAAGGATCTGTGTGTGTGCTGTGGAATTAAGGAGCGGAATGTTGTGGACATCTGTGTTTTTTATCCGTCCCAATATCCCCAGTGCCTTTGGGGAACTGATCCTTTTCCATAGAAATGATGTGCTTATAGATGGACAACCCCAACATCTTGATACCATCACATGGCATAGGAGTAAGCAACTGATATTGACCCTGATGATCAAAGTATCCCACTATTCTAACCAGAAAGGTTAGTTCAAGTGTAAGTACTTCCCTAGTATTTTTCTAGATAAGCTGGAATAAAATATTATTTCAGAGTTCAGGAAATTTCAGATAAAAATGTAGAATGTAGGGGAATAAAGTGCTAACCTAAGTAATTTTGGAAATAGGTAGAGTCTAAGATTAAAGACCAGAGAAATGTACATAGGTACATTTGTGCATTCTATTTGATAAAGTTATTTCACATGAGGGTATGAGTTAATGACTTTGAAATCACAATATATGTATATTGGTATTGGACAATTAAATGGATGGCAGGTGGAGAGAGTTGAGTTTCTGACTGTTGGAACAGGAGGTTACAGATGAGAAATAAGAGGAGGCTAGAATAATCTATGTGGTAATAGAGTAGAGTTGGAGACATCAGTATGAACTCATATTTAGCTTAAAATAGATACCGATGGTTATGTGTGTATAAATATTTATAGATATGTGTAGACACAAGTTCGTATACACACATATTCTCCATATTGTGTCAACTGAGAAGACTGGAAGCAATGGCCATCCAGATCATGGTTTATAATAACATTCTCCAAAAAAAGGGACCATGGCGCCTTGGAGAAATGCTGATTCTATGACTAGGGCAGGAAATACACAAGATGATCCTGGAACATCTTGCAGTGCCAGAAAGTAAGGAAGTACTCAAAACCAAACCAAAACAAAAACAAAAAACAACTCACATTGTTGGGGTTATGTCAAATGGACCCAGGAATGAACCGAAAGTGTTCTCAGTCGCCAAACCTGGAAAAATTTGAGCAACAAAATTTAAAACATAATATTGGGTTATAACTTAACATATAAATAAGTAAGTATCAAGGAGCCTATTCTGTTGTAAGTAAATGATTGAATAAGTAAATAAATGGGGGAGAACAGGTAAATCTCTTGTGAAGAGGAATTTGAAATAATTCATATAGAATGGAGTTACCCTCAAGCTTAACTCCTCCACTCTGCACAGCGACTTTCTTCCAAAGAGGACAGTATGGAAAGGGAGACAAGGAGTAAACTTTATGGTGTAGAAATCTGACAAACATTACCTCAGATGATTCGAGTTAACATCAACAGTAATAAGTCATCTTGATAGTAGTGTACCTTTGATATTATATAATGAGAACGGCATTTTACTTCTGTGGTCTTCCTCCCCAAAAACTCATAGCCCCAGTGTCATCGAGGAAAACTTCAGACAAATTCTAATTGAGGGACACTCTACGAAATACCTGAATAGTCCTCCAAAACTGTGAAGGTCATCAAAGACAAAGTCTGAGAAACTGTCACAACCAAGAGGAGCTAAAGAGATATACAGCAACTAAATGTAAAGTAGGATCCCAAATGGGATACTAGAAGATAAAAGGGACATTAGAGAAAAAACTGGGGAAATCTGAATAAGGTATGTGCTTCAGTTAAAAATAATGCATCGTGGACATTGGGGAGGGTATGTGCTATGGTAAGTGCTGTGAAATGTGTAAGCCTGACGATTCACAGACATGTACCCTGGGGCAAATAATACATTACATGTTAATAAAAAAATAAAAATAAATTTTTAAAAATGCATCAATATTGGTTCATTAACTATGACAAAGGTACCATACTCATGTTAGATGTTAGTGATAGAGGAAACTGGGTTTGGGGTATACAGGAACTCTTGGTGCTCCCTCCTTTTTTTTTTTAAGACTTGTTTGTTTATTTATTTGAAAGCAAGCAGTGGGGAGAAGCAGAGGAAGAGAATCTCAAGCAGACTCCTTGATGAGTGCAGAGCCCTATACAAGGTTCAATCTCATGACCTTGAGATCATGCCTTGAGCAGAAAGATCATGAGAAAGACTCAGCTGACTGGGACACCCAGGTGCACCTCTGTGTGC
Source organism: Procyon lotor (assembly GCA_028646535.1). Taxonomy (NCBI): domain Eukaryota; kingdom Metazoa; phylum Chordata; class Mammalia; order Carnivora; family Procyonidae; genus Procyon; species Procyon lotor. The sequence goes on from CM053603.1 coordinate 176,408,820, forward strand.
TATCTTTACAATATTTCTATGTATCTCAAAATAAGATTTGTTCTAAATTAAAGTTTATTAAAATAAAATTCACAAGTTACTTTAAAAAAAGAAAGAAAAGAAACCTGCATCAGCAAAGCCAGCTTTCTCTCTGGCACTACCTAGAACCAGGAACCAGTTCAGAATGTTCTGGGACCTCTACAGTTCTTCTTGATCACAATAGTTTCTACAGACCTCCTGCTTTCTACCCTGGGTCTCCTAGCTCTGATTCTTGGATCTGCCTGGGTTACCCTTCTTGCAACATCCTTGGCACTTCACAAGACCCTTCTGAAAGGCCTTCTTCTCCTTCACATCGTCATCCACCAGTACCAGCTAGGCATCCCAGGCAAGACACTAGATTAAGGTGAAATTTCACTCAAAGCCAGTAAACACTTAGAAGCCTGCATTGTAATGCAGATACTCCCACGCCCCTCTGTTTCTGCCCACGTTGGTAGGAGGAGCTATTTGAAGGAGGAGCTACTTTTCTGCATAAAACAATAGAAAGACTGACCAAAGAAATAAGACCTAAAGCATTTCCAGACTCTGAAGACCTAGAACATTCTCAGACTCTGATGCACCAACATGTCTGTGCCCTTCCACTAAGGCAATGCACTAGATCCTTTTTGCAAATAGCTTTCCAAGAACTGCAAATCATGCATTTGGCTCATAAAACTTGTCCTGGCCCTGGCCTCATATCCTAGGAGTCTCCGTCTCTTTCTTCTCTATCCCCACTGCCTTTGCCTCTTTCTACACCTCAGTGTATCAACTTAGTCCTAGAAAGACCCTGGGGAAACAGGTAAAAGAGACATTATCCGAGGGCACAGGTAGAGCGATAAACATGTGAAAGGAAAACATGCACCACTTCAAGAGTGATCAAAATGAGCAAGAAAAGGGGCACCTGGGTGGCTCAGTGGGTTAAAGCCTCTGCCTTTGGCTCAAGTCATAGTCTCAGGGTCCTGGGATCAGGACTGCTTCCTCCTCTCTCTCTGCCTGCCTCTCTGCCTACTTGTGACCTCTTTCTGTCAAATAAATAAATAAAATCTTTAAAAAAATGAGCAAGAAAATACTGTCTTGTTGATTTTGGCCATTCTAACTGGAGTAAGGTGGTATCTCAATGTGATTTTGATTTGAATCTCCCTGATGGCTAATGATGATGAACATTTTTTCATATGTCTGTCAGCCATTTGTATGTCTTCTTTGGAGAAATGTTCATTTCTTCTGCCCATTCTTTGATGTGATTATCTGTTTTTTGAGTGTTGAGTTTGAGGAGTTCCTTATAGATCTTAGATATCAGACCTTTGTCTGTAGTGTCATTTGTGAATATCTTCTCCCATTCTGTGGGTTGCCCATTTGTTTTGTTGAGTGTTTCCTTTGCTGTGCAGAAGTTTTATCTTGATGAAGTCCCAAAAGTTCATTTTTGCTTTTGTTTCCTTTGCCTTTGGAGACATGTCCTCAAAGAAGTGGCTGTGGCTGATGTTGAAGAGGTTACTGCCTATGTTCTCCTCTAGGATTTTGATAGATTCCTGCCTCACGTTGAGGTCTTTTATCCATTTCCATATCCATATCCATATCCATTATCCATAGTTTATCTGTGTGTATGGTGTAGTTTCAATGGTCAAGTTTCATTCTTCTACATATAGCTCTCCAATTTTCCCAGTACCACTTATTGGAGAGATTGTCTTTTTTCCACTGAATATTTTTTCCTGCTTTGTCAAAGATTATTTGACCATAGAGTTATGGGTCCATATCTGGGCTCTCTACTCTTTTCCAATGGTCTATGTGTCTGTTTTTGTGTCAGTACCATGCTGTCTTGGTGATCACAGCTTTGTAGTAAAGCTTGAAATCAGGCAATGTGATGCCCCCAGCTTTGTTTTTCTTTTTCAACATTTCCTTAGCAATTCAGGGTCTTTTCTGATTCCATACAAATTTTAGGATTGTTTCAAAGTGCTGCATCCAGCACTTTGAAAAATGCCGGTGGAATTTTGATCAGAATGGCATTGAAAGTATAGATTGCTCTGGGCAGTATAGACATTTTAACAATGTTTATTCTTTTAATCCATGAGCATGGAATGCTTTCCCACCTTTCTGTGTCTTCTTCAATTTCTTTCATGAGCATTCTGTAGTTCCTCTAGTACAGATCTTTTACCTCTTTGGTTAGGTTTATTCCCAGGTATCTTATGGTTCTTGGTGCTATTGTAAATGGAATCGATTCTCTAATTTCCCTTTCCATATTTTCATTGTTAGTGTATAGGAAAGCAACTGATTTCTGTGCATTGATTTTGTATCCTGCTACATTACTGAATTGCTATATGAGTTCTAGTAGTTTAGGGTGGAGACTTTTGGGTTTTCCATATAAAGTATCATGCCATCTGCGAAGAGAGAGAGTTTGACTTCTTCTTTGCCAATTTGAATACCTTT
>CM053603.1:176411355-176430616 GCA_028646535.1 Procyon lotor
TTCTAGTACTATGTTTAACAAGAGTGGTGAGAGTAGGCATCCTTGTCATGTTCCTGATCTCAAAGGGAAGGCTGTCAGCTTTTCCCCATTGAGAATGATATTTTCTGTGGGCTTTTCATAGATAGATTTTATGAAGTTGAGGAATGTTCCTTCTATCCCTATACTTTGAAGAGTTTTAATCAGGAACAGATGCTGAATTTTGTCAAATGCTTTTTCTGCATCAATTGAGAGGACCATGTGGTTCTTCTCTCTTTTCTTATTGATTTGTAAAATCAACAAGACAGTAAACAACAAATGTTGGAAAGGATGTCGAGAAAGGGGAACCTTCTTACACTGTTGGTGGGAATGCACCACAAAGTTGGTGCAGCCACTTCGGAAAACAGTGTGGAGATTCCTCAAGAAATTAAAAATAGAGCTACCCTATGACCCTGCAATTGCACTACTGGGTATTTACCCTCAAAGAAGCAGACTCAGTACAAAGAAGGGCCACATGTACCCCAGTGTTCATAGCAGCAATGGCCACAATCGCCAAACTTTGGAAAGAGCCAAGATGCCCTTCAACAGATGAATGGATAAAGCAGATATGGTCCAGATATACAATGGAATATTATGCCTCCATCAGAAAGGATGAATCCCCAACTTTTGTATCAACATGGATGGGACTGGAAGAGATTATGCTGAGTGAAATAAGTCAAGCAGAGGAAGTCAGTTATCTTACGGTCTCACTTATGTGTGGAGCATAAGGAAAAACATGGAGGATATTGTGAAAAGGAAAGGAAGGGTGAATTTGGGGAAATCAGAGAGGGAGATGAACCATGAGAGACTGTGGACTCTGAGCAACAAACAGGGTTTTGGAGGGAAGGGGGTGAGGGGTTGGGCGAGGCTGGTGGTGGGTATTGAGGAGGGCACGTATTGCATGGAGCATTGGGTATGGTACATGAACAATGAATCTTGTGACACTAAAAAAATAAAATAAAAGTATTTGGGGGAAAAATGAACAAGAAAATAGCCAGAGTCTTAGATGGGGCCAGAGCGATGGGTGTGTCAGGAGGTGATGTGGTGATGCCAGGAGGCCTTAGTCAAGAGAGGATGGAGGGAAATCAGGAAAAGTGTAAACTTTAACTGGAAAACAACCAGGAGACACCTGGGAAGAGCCAAATGAAGGGTGAATAAAGAAAGAAAAAAGGAAAAAAGAAATAGGACATACTTAGTGACTGCCATAACAAATTGCCACAAACTTGGTGACTCAAACTAATAGAAATTTATTGTTTTGTGGTTGTGAAGGGCAGAAGTCTCCAGTCAAGATGTCAGCATGGCTGCGCTCCCTCCAGAGGCCTTAGGAGGGACTCCTTCCTTGCCTCTTCCAACTTTCAGACATTGCTTGGCTTGTGGTTGTCACTCTAACCTCTGCCTCCATCTCCAATAGTCATCCCTGTTCTCTGTGTCTTTGTTTTTTTTAAGATTTTATTTATTTATTTGACAGAGTGATCACAAGTAGGCAGAGAGAAGGGGAGAAGCAGGCTCCCTGCTGAGCAGAGAGCCTGATGCGGGGCTCAATCCCAGGACCCTGAGATCATGACCTGAGCTGAAGGCAGAGGCTTTTTTTTTTTTTAAGATTTTATTTATTTATTTGACACAGAGAGATCACAAGTAGGCAGAGAGGCAGGCAGGGAGAGAGGAGGAAGCAGGCTCCCCACTGAGCAGAGAGCCTGATGCGGGGCTTGATCCCAGGACCCTGAGATCATGACCTGAGCCAAAGGCAGAGGCTTTAACCCACCGAGCCACCCAGGTGCCCCTTCTCTTTGTCTTCTTACTCTTACGGAGACATTTCTCCTTGGCTTTAAAGCTCTTCTGGGTAATCCAGAATGATATCATCTCAAGCTGCCTGCTTGTACTTAGTTATATCTTTTTCCAAATAAGGTCACATTCAAAGGATCTGGGACATGGACATATCTTTTGGGGAGCCACCACTCAAGCTCCTACATAGAATATAAGAGAAAGGATTGAAATAACTACCTCTCATGAACAAGAAAAAACAAATGCCCCAAGTGTGGTTGTTTGATGTTTGATGGTGAACAGATATTTTCATACATTGGACACAGCAAGGATGTGAAGCATTTGTGCTTCATTAGATTTCAACTTGAAAAAAATACAGAAGACTAGGCTTCAGCACAGACTAACTGAATCAGAATCCCTACAGGATGAGTCCTGGACGTCAGTATTTTTCAATACTTTTCTGGTGATTCTAATGTGTGGCCCAGGCTAAGAACCACTGGGATAGGTGGGATATGAAGGGTTGTAAGCACTTATGGTTTTTATGAGGCTCCCAGCCCACCCCAAGAGTAAATAGAAGAGAGCCCACTGGCCCAAGCAGAAATGCCTCCATGCCTGGTTCATCAGGCACTTCCTAGCATTCAACTGCAAGAGATATACCCTAGAACCTTCATCCCCTGAACAAAGGCGTCAACAACATAATGCAGTAGACTCTTGGATTTGTTTGTTGCCAGTATCTGTGCAGTCTCCCAGATACACATGCATTCCCTCCACACATAATTCCCTGACCACAAATGACTCACACCTCTTTCTGTATGAGACCCTTTTCCCCAAATGGGAATATTCCAACCAGCATATAGTGATCTCTATTAAGAACAGCGTAATTTTCTTAAAGATGCTATCCCAGATGAAAACCACATCTCTATCTCAACTATTTCTTTTCTAGTTGGTTTATACAAGGAGCTAAATCAGGTGAGAAATACAAGAGCCAACTCATTAGAGTTATCAGATTTATATTGAAAGGAAAATTAGATCTCCATTTACCTGAAACAAACACTCTTTCAGTCAGATAATAAAAAATACATCAAACAGTATTTAACATGGAGTACAAATATGCTTTGATTGTTTTTAGTAACACTCTTTTACATGAGTGACATCAAAGGAAGCACCGAGTTACCCAGAAATGAAGCCAAATTGGCTTGCCTTTGAAAGTGAACAAGCAACTCACTATCCTGTAATCACTTATTGGATCCACTGAAATGATCACTTCAAAGTGACTCCTTGGCCGTCACACCAAATAGTCTCAAAGCTACAGGCAAAACCTGGGAGAACAATGCCCCATTGTTGAGAATGAGAAAAGGATGATCGGACACTTCTCAAGTTTGTCATTATGACTTAGCAAAAAAGAAAAGTGAATACTTCCAGGTTAATGCAGATTTTGAGTTGGTGGGAGGAGAAAGGGGACCACAGAATAATTCCATGGGGTGGTGACATGAGGGTCTAATATTCTCAGAGAAGGGCATTAAATAAAGAATACTATGCTACTTTTTCTTTCTCTCTTTTTTTTTTTTCAGAATCAATGCCTCCCTCAAGGTGATCAAAGAATAAATAGTCCATTTATACAAGAAAAAACACAAATAATAAATCATTACATGGTGGTCATTAACTCTATCTTTCATATTTTTCTGAATCTTCTCTTGGGATCATGATAGAATTGTAGGTCCCTTGCCCTTGAAGTAGGGTCTGGTCACATGACTTGCTTTGGCCAATGTAATAGTGGGAGAAGTGACAAGAGTAAATTCCAGGCCATAGGATTTAATGACATACACATGATTTGCTATTCTCTTACACTTCCTCAGGGACCAACAGCATTTCTTTCTTTCTTTTTTTTAAATATTTTATTTATTTATTTGAGGGAGAGAGAAAGAGCATGAGAGGGCAGAAGGTCAGAGAGAGAAGCAGACGGAGCTGGAGCCCAATGCAGGAGCAGGAGCCCAATGCAGGACTTGATCCCGGGACTCCAGGATTATGACTGGAGCTGAAGGCAGTCACCCAACCAACTGAGCCACCCAGGTGCCCACTAACAGCATTTCTGATAGTGGATGCTCTCCCAGTCTGGCTCCTAAAATGAGGAGCAATATCTCTAATTAACCCACAGTGGAAATGTAACATGAATAAGAAATAAACCTTTATTACTAAATCACTAAGATTTTTGTGATGCTATTACCACACCTTTTCCTAGGCTAACTAGATTTATATATATGACATGAAAGAAAAATCTTCAGCTTCGTAAGATTCAAGTCAATGGTAAAATAGCATTTTGAATACATAAATTAGCAAAAAAAGGAATTAAATTATGAAAATCCAATGCTAGCAATACTGAGGATTTAAAAAAACTTTTATTGATTATGTAATTTGATGCAACATTCCTGGAGACTTATCTAGTACAATCTAACAAAAGTCAAAAATATTCATATCCTTTAACCCAGTAATTCCCTTCTGGGAATTTATTTTATAGAAATAATTCAAAGAAATTGAAATTGTTGAAAATTTCAAATTTCAATTCAAAATTGAAATTGTTGAAAAATAATTATAGAGGATTGTTTACAGCCACTCTCGTCATAATGGTCAAAATGCCCAACAATTAGGTAAGGTTAAGTAAACTATAACAATTAAATATTTAATACGTAAATTACTAACACCAATGGAACAGTATATATGGCATAAAATTCAATGTAAAAGTAGCCCTCCACTGCACATTAATTATAACTAAACATACCATTAGCTCCTATAGAATAAGCAGATCTTTCCACTAGAATATAAACCCCATGTGGATAAGAATTTTCTGGATCTTGTTTTCCACCACATTCCAAGTATCCAGAATAATGCTAGGCACATGGAAGACATTCTGTCATATATTTGATGAATTGATTAATCAATTAATTAATTAACCTTCATAAAAACCTTCAAAGTCAAGTATAATGCTATTGTCCCCAAATTATAGCTAAAAATTAATTGTGTTTTTGAGGTTTTTTTGTTTGGTTGATTTGGGGAGTTTTTTTTTTTTTTTTTCCTTTGCATATTTTTCTATGGTATTTAGCATTTTTAAGAATTCTCCCTAAAGGGATGCCTAATTCTTTAGTTCTCCCTCTCCAGTCAACCCCTCCTGAGAACCTCTTCTGTGATCCCCAAGGGGCAGGAACAGACTCCGAAGTATACTGGGGCTTAGAAACCAAGCAGTGGGCAGGAGGGACTTATCTTCAGGCTCTCTTTCTTTCATCTGAGTTCAGGTCCTGTCTCTGGCAGGTTTTTCAACCATCTGAGCCCAAACATAAGCACGATGCCTTGGGTGAGGACATGAATATGAAAGAACTTGTAAACCATACAGAGTTATACAAGTTTTGGGGACTCAGTTTCCTTATTTACCTGCTTCCTAGGATAATTATAAAACCCCAAAGAGAGAATATACATGGAAGTGTTGTGTATACTATAAGGCTCTCTGGAAAATTCCATTTTTGGTGGGAGAATCAGGGTAAAGGGTGGGAAGAGCATGTAGTAACACTTTCTGGAGTGGCTGTGGTTTCCATGAGCCTGAATGGTCTGCTTCCTCCCCCAGGCTCTGCATGTGCAGGCAAATTGTCCATACCCCACTGGTTAGTCCAAACACAGCTTTCCTTTGTACCAGCCCTCGGACATCAGGCAACACCTACACATTCAGGTCACATCCAGGACACACCAATGAGGGATGATGAAAACTCACAGGTTGGCCAAGGCTTTTTCCATCAGAGCTCCTCAGGGACAACTGAGGGAGGAGATGAGTGCCAGATGCACTTGTATTAGTTATTTATTGCTGTGTAACAAATTATCCCAAAACTTAGTAGCTGAAAACAACAAATGTTTATCATTTTACAATTTCTGTTGGTCAGGAATCCAGATGTGGCTTCGCTGAATGCCTCTAGCTCAAGATCTTTATGAGGTTTCAGTCAAGCTGTCAACCAGGGCCGTGGATTCATCCAAAGACTCGACTGGAGTGGGGTGGGGGCAGAATCCAATTTGAAGATCACTTATTTGGTTGTTGAAAGACCTCACTCTTGCCACATGGCAGCTACCTTACAACATGGCAGCTAGATTCCCCAAGGATGACTGTCCAAAAGGATGTGAGCACCCAAGATGGAAGTGCAATCTTTTTATAACTTAATCTCCACAGTGGGATCTCATCACTTCTGCCCTATTCTAGTGGTTAGAAGTCAGTTAATAGGTCCGGCACACATTGGAGAAGGGATTACCAGGAGGCAGGGATCATGAGGGACATCTTAGGGACTGCCTACCACCTTCCTTCTTTCTCATATTCACTCTTTAAGGTGGTGTTGATGCCCCTGCCAGAAGCCATGCTACCTACCAGGCTCAGGGTACTGTAGATCCAGTCCTATCCCCAGAAAGTTCTACAATGACTTAGAATGTTGTAAAGGTCACATGAGATCTACATACATGAAGACTCATCTAGAAAACCCCAACCCAGGCCCCCCTCTAACCCTATCTTAGTCCATTCAGGCTGCTGTAACAAAAATAACATGGACTGGATGACTTGGAAATAACAATTCATTTTTCAAAGTTCTGGAGGCTAGGAAGTCCAAGATTAAGTCCAAGGTGCCAGTAGATTTGGTGTCTGGTGAGAGCCTACTCCCTGGTTCATAGACAATCATCTTTGTGCCGTATCCTCACATGGTTAAAGAGGCAAGGGGACTCTTCGAGGTCTCTTTCATAAGGGCACTAACCCCATTCACGGGGGCTCCACTCTTAGGACCTAATCTCCTCCCAAAGCCCCACCTCCTAACACTGCCACATTAGGCATTAGGTTTCAACATATGAATCTGGGGGCGACACAAATATTCAGTCTATAGCAAACACACACTGCCTTGAAATGATGAATTGGTTAAGGAAAAATGAAGAACAGTGCTTAAGGGTCCACTCTGGAGCCAGACCATCTCGGTTGGAATCTTGATTGTGCCACCTAATGACATGAAACCTTGTCCAAGTTTCTCACCCTTTCTGAGACTCAGTTTCTTCACCTATAGAATGGGATTTATCTCATAGGGCCATCCTGAGGATTAAAGAGCACAATAGGTAAATTTCCTAGAACTGTGTCCAGCACACAGCAAACTCCCAATATACGTCTATAGTCAATTAATGCTATTTTTGCTGTTTCAAAATAGCATGAATTTTATTTGTTGAAAACAAACAAACAAACAAACCAGAAGATCTATCCCAGAAAGGGGATAGGAGCTGATTATCTTGCCCAAACTTCTCTCTTAGCAGTTATGGCCTTTTAAATTTGGTGTTCAAGTATTTTTTCCAAAAGAAAAAGATGTTTCCAAGGAAGGCCAAGTTGTACGGCCTGGATGTTCATGCTTGGCCATCGACGCTCTGCTCAGGCCATCGTGAGACATAGTGTGCTTTCTGTGTGTCTCTCCTGATCTGCAAAACAGATGCGGCCTGGACAGTCTCTGCTCCAGGCCGTCTTCAGGAGGAATGAAGCCCTCCAGCTCTGGCACCGGATTCTGCATTCCCACTGAACAGGATCCCCATAAATCAGGCCACTGATTCCAACCTCAAACCCTGAAGCAGAGGGCTTCTTGGCAGAAAGCTCTTATTTTGTTAGCTTATGACTTTTTGTCTAATTACTTAGTCCTGTAAAATCCAATTGGTTGCAACTAGAAAAATGATGATTTGAGCTGTGATGTCTCGTTCACACTGAGCATATGTCTCCTGTCTGCATCCCTTGGTGGCTTCGAGAGCAAGAATAGCAGATTACGGCAAATTCCTCCCAGCAGACTCCAGTCCTAGGGAGAACGCCAAGCAAAGGAGAACTTCCAAACCAAAAGCACTTAGGAGCCAGGACAGACAAGGGGGCATGAACAGCCTCCAGGCCCTCGCCTGCCCAGGTGCCCACCGAGAGCACCAAGCACCAGGGCATAGCTCCACGTGGATTCACCTCCTTGGAGGAGCCTGACCCCAGCTGCTTCATGTTGGGGGAGCTACTCTGCATCTGGAGCTTTTGAGAAGCATGTACACTGCTTCCTGCTTCCCATTCTCTCCCGGGCATCTGTTTTCCCTTCTGTCCTTGCCTTCCCTGCTCCCCAGTCCTGGGTGTCTATAAGACAGCTGGATGGCCTGAAAAACCTTGAGCCCCTTTCCCAGCAGCCAGAGAAAATGAGCCTGGTTAGAAGACCCCAGCATGGGGTTGGGGGTGGCGAGGAGGCAGTTTGTCAACCAAAACTAAAGAAATGCACTAAGATCCTCTTATCGGGGGCATACTTGGCAATGAAGCTTAAATCTGTGTGTGGGGTGTGTGTGTAGCCAGATCTGCCTTTCCAACCACTGTTGACACTAAGGATAAAAGGTTTTTACTTGGGACCAGAAAATTATTATAAAGGGCATTTTTGGGGGACATTAGTGGAATTTGAATATAAGATATAAATTATGTTTAGTATTGTATCAATGCTCAATTTTCTGAACTTCACAAATATATTGTGATTATAAAAAGGGGTGTTCTTATTCTTCATCTTCAGAGATGAAGGATCATGGTGTCTGCAGCTCACTGTCAAATGGTTCCGTAACTAATGGTAATAATAGAATAAGGAGCGAGCTAAACCTGCACGCGGCAATGCCAACCACTGGTAAATGCAAGTCAAGGACACACAGACGTCCACTGCGCTCTTCTTACGACTTTTCTGCATGCTTGAAAAGCTTCAAAATAATAGGTTCAAAACTAAAATAAAGTAAGACATTTAAAAAACAAAGTGGGGATCTTGGAAACGTCTTATTTTGGGATTAAAGGCAGCAGGTATGAAGACACGTGAGAGCCTCCGATTCTAATTCAGCTCACGGCCCTCTTGGGTTTCAGCACATCACAGTGAGACCCACAGAGCTGAGCTCACCTTGCACAGCTGTGTTTTGCTGGAGAGAGCCCAGGGAAGGACACCCTCCCAGCAAATTCCTCCCAGCAGATTCCAGTCCTAGGGAGAACGCCAAGCAAAGGAGAACTTCCAAATCAAAAGCACTTAGGAGCCAGGACAGACAAGGGGGCATGAACAGCCTCCAGGCCCTCGCCTGCCCAGGTGCCCACTGAGAGCAGTGGGTAAGAAAGGCAGGCTCCAAGCCCCATGGCGATCAGAAGGCCACCCAAACTCAGTGTGCCCCCAAGAGGGGCAGCCCTTCAGCCCTGGAGGTGAGGAGATTTGCTTCCTAGGGCATCTGATCTGCCCCATTTGAGTGGGGCAGACGGAGTTGCGACTCAGGAAAATCTCCTTCCTCTCTCCCTGCCAAGCATCAGCACTTTCTCTCCTTTAATCTCCGACTTGACTTTCCGTGATTGGTAGGGATGGGGCTGGCAGTGGGCCAGGCTGCCCCTGGGAGGCAGGATGGCTGGGCCCGTCTTTGAACACCTGTGCTACGTGACCCCAAGTCAACAGCTCCACAGTAGACTTCATTCCAACAGACATCACCAAGATTGAAGATCAGAAGGGGTAACACCACCATGGGTCTTTGGGAGGTCGTTGCCTTTATTCAAGTCTCTGTGACTGTCCCCATAAAGAAACACCATATGATCACAAAAGCGTGGTGCTCCTGGTCATGTTGGATGAGGTCGGGGCAGGGGCTGCCCACAAAAGGAGGACTTGGAAGACAAGAGCACTCCACTTTCCAAACATGTTGCTCCTCCCTTTACCAAGGCAGCAGCACCCAGTCGGCCCGTGAGGTTCTAGAACCTTCTGCCCTGCTGCCGTTGCTTCATTTCCTCCTTCACTTCCCCTGATTTTCAGTCTTCCTGTGAGTCTGCTTTGGCTTAAAATAGCCAAGGGCCAAGCTGGGACTCCACTTCCCACTTGCCTATGCCTCTTGCTTGGAAGTACCGACAAGGGCCCTTCCAGCTCCAAAGGTCCCAGGGGCCCAGAGTGGTTTCCCCAAGGGACCACAAGAGAAAGATAGCTTTTGCTGCTAGGAGGACCTGCTGGCAAGCCTGTGTACCCAACCCTGGGCCCCACACATGCTTGGAAAAGAGACCATTTAAGTAGGCATACATGTGGGAAATCCAGAGGCATATCTCCTTAGAAGTCATGACACCAAGGAAAAATCCCTCCCACCATGTTCTGTCCCATGTTCCCTGGCTATCTATGATGTCCTCAGAGTAAATCAACCCTTTGGGTTAATTAATGAATCCATGCCAGATTTCCGACTCCTCTCTCTTCCACTGTTAATTTGGACTGACCCCACTCCTAACCCCTTTTTTCAGCTTGCCCCTCTCCCTTCCTTGTCCTGTGTATACAGCAGTCCCACAGACAAGCTAGCATGGCATCTGATGACGGAAAGAGAATCCCAGCAGACCCCCATCACTTCTCTGCCCTGGTCTTCCCTCCCTTGGACCACATACCTCTCTTCCTCGCCTCTAGTTTGCCTCTACTGGAGCCTTAAGGATTCCCATCCACCCATCCACCCTACCGGTGAGCGCCAGGGAGCCTTCTCCCCACTCATCCCTGCCCTTAGGGGGGCAGGTGTGTACCTGAACACATGGGCACCTCCTACCTACTGCTTGGCCCCTTGCTGGTGTGCTCTCCCCAGTATTTACTCCCACTTCCACACCGCCCCCCCGAGCATGGTCTTGGGGACGGTCCTTAAAAGGAGAAAACATTCCTAAATGCACCTTGATTTGTGTGAAGGAATTTATAAAAGCAGTGCTATTATTATTTTTAATAGGCCTTATTTTTTAGACTTCTTACATTCATTATAATCAATGAGTCTACACTGACATGTGATTAGCTCCCAGGGTCCATGGCTTACACTAGAGTTCACTTTTGGTGGTGTGCATTCTGTGGATTTGAACCAATGTATAATGGCGTGTATCTACCATTATAGCACCATGTGGAGTAGTTCCACTGTCCTAAAAATTCTCTGTGCTTTGCATCTTTACCCGCCCCTCACTTCTCCTGAAGCCCTAGCAATCACCCACCTTCTTGCAGTCTCACAAGTTTTGCCTTTTCTGGAACGTCACACAGTTGAAACCATACACTATCTAGCTTTTTCAGATGGGTGTTTTTATCTAATAATGTGCATTTAAGATTCCTCTATGTCTTTTTATGCCTTGATAGCTCTTTTCTTTGTAGTGTTTAATATTTCCTTGTATGGATATACCACAGTTCATTTATCCGCCCACCAACTAGAGGACATTGTGGTTGCTTCCCGGGGTGAACAATTATGAATAAAGCAGCTATAAACAACCGCATGCAGGCTTTTGTACAGACATAAGTTTTTTTTAACTCATTTGAGTAAATACCAAGGAGCATAACTGGGGGGTCATAAAAGACAACACTATTATTAATTGCACTTTTTGAGCCAAGGCTCTTCTTCCTCAGCTCCCGGATCCTCTGTGGTCTGCCCTATGAGGGCTTCAAAAAGTCCATCCTGGTGCCACAAGCTCCCTAGTTCTTAGCATCTGATCCACTTGACTTTTTCAATATAACTTTTTATAAAAACTTACTTTAAATAATTGTAGTTTGGGGCACCTGGATGGCTCAGTCAGTTAAGCTCAGGTCATGATCTCAGGGTCCTGGGATTGAGCCCCACACCAGGCTCTCTGGTCGGCAGGGAGTCTGTGTCTCCCTCCCCCTATCCCCACCCCCCTGATCGTGCTCTGTCTCTCTCAAATAAATAAATAAAACCTTAAAAGTAAAATAAAATAATTGTAGATTTATATGCAGTTGTAAGAAATAATTCAAGAAGACCTTTCTGCCCAGTTTCTCTCAATGATAACATCATTGTGCACAACTATAGTATAATACCACAAGCATGAAATTGACAGAGATATGGATATACCAGTTTATTTAACCACTCACCCATTGAAGGACTTTGGGGTTCCTTCCAGTTTGAAGCTATTACAAATAGAGCTGCTATGAACGTTTTTGTAGAGTTTTTTTTGTTTTTGTTTTTGTTTTTTTGATGAACATAAGTCTTCATTTCTCTAGGACAATGTCCAAGAGAGTATGATTGCTGGGTCATATGGTAAGTTCATGTTTAGTTTTGTAAGAAACTGCCAGACCTTTGCAGAGTGGCTATGCCATTTATATTCCCATCAGCAATGTGTGAGTGATCCAGTTTCTCCCCATCTTTGCCAGCAGTTGGTGTTATCACTGGTTTTTATTTTAGCCATTCTGATAGGTGATAATGATATCCCATTGTGGTTTCAATTTTAATTTGTATTTCCCTAAAGGCTAATGATGTTGAACATTTTTTTTCCTGTGCCTATTTGCCTTCTGTGTATCTTCTTGAATAAAATGTCTGTTCATGTCCTTGCCCATTTGCTCCTTAGGTTGTTTAGGGCTTTTTTTACTATTGTGTTTTGAGAATTCTTTATATGTCCTAGGTACGTGTCCTTTGTCAGATATGTAGTTCACAGGTATTTCCGTCCAGGCTGCGATGTGTCTTTCCATTCTCCTCACTGCAAAAGTTTTAATTTTGAAGATTTTATTAATTTTTCCTTTTACTGATTATGCTTCTGATGTCAAGTCTAAAAAATCTCATCAGTCTAGGCCTAGGTCCCTATGATTTTCTCCTTTTTCTTTCCTAGCAGTTTTATATTTTTACATTTTAAATTTAAGCCCATATCCATGTTGAGTGCATTTTTTTTTAAGATTTTATTTATTCGACAGAGAGAAACACAGAGAGAGAGGGGACACAAGTAGAAGGAGTGGGAGCGGGAGAAGCAGGCTTCCTGCTGAGCAAGGAGCCCGATTCGGGGCTCGATCCCAGGACCCCGAGATCATGACCTGAGCCGAAAGCAGACGCCTAACGACTGAGCCACCCAGGTGCCCTGTTGAGTGCATTTTTGTGTAATATGTATGACTAATGATGTGATCACGAGTAAGAGTGATAATAATGAGTACTAACGTGTAAGGTTTAGGCAGAGGTTCGGGGTTTGGTATCTTTACCTGTGGACATCAAGTTCTCCAGCTCCATGTTTTGAAGAAGCTATCCTTGCTCCATAGAATTGCTTTTGCTTCGTCGTCAAAACCGCATTCGATGTATTTGTGTGGGCATTCAACTTGACTTTTGACTTTTGTCTTGCCTTTTTTTTTTTTTTTTTACCAGAAACTCCCTTGTCTGGCAGAATGCAAATGGCTGCACACATCTGAAGTCTCAGAGACTCTGGATAAGTAGGTGGCCCTTGCTCCAAGCACCCTGAACCCAAAACTCTCACCCAGTGGCAAAGTCTCTGGGGTGTGGCCAATGGCATCTGAACTTAAGGACAGCAAAAAGCGAAGATGGTTTGGGAAAGAGGTAGCGTCATTCAGCAACTTAATTAGATTTTATAAAAACGGATGCCAGGAGGATAGGTCTCTTCCCAAGAAGGGGGCAAAATGAGAGTGAACTCGAACTTTCCCTTCCTTAAAACACAGAGCTGTTCTGAAGGCCTCGAAGGGCTGTGTTGGGGGCAATGTCCCCACAGTGTGAGCACGTGGGTGTGAGACAAAACCATTCCCACCCAGCAGTAACAGGAAGAGTGCATTTTTAAAGAGAGTTTTAGGGCTTAGTGTGGCAGCGTTATAACTCAGAGGAGATAAAATTTACCCATTTTTCCTTTTATGGATCATGCATGCTTTTGGTGTCAGGTCTAGAAACGTCTAACGGTCCTCTGTCCCTGTGATTTACTTTACTTATTTGCTTTCTGATGTGCTTTCCTTATTCTTCCTGATTCTTCTGCGAAGAGTCAGGAGGATTCAATCTGTTCTTGAGATGTTCACCTGGGGCTGGAGGAGCCCAGTGAAGTTCATTCCAAGGCAAGAGCCCATAGATCTTCTCTTCTGCTGCCCGGCACTCTCTCTCACCCAACCACTGAGTCCCCCCAACCCTTCCCTTTCAGGACCCATTTCACCCTGGAGAATGTGAAGTGAAGGCAAGCATTAGAACCGGAAGCCAGGGGAGGCCGGCCCCCTTTAGAACACAGCAGATACCCCTTGTGCTGCAGGCATAAAGCTGGGAATCACAGCTCAAGATCTTTTCTTAATGTCAGAATGTAAAAAATTAGAACAAATTTCTCAAAAAACAGGATAATGGCTCCTCCCAAATCCCTACTCAGGCTTGTTTTCTGAACTACCTTAAAGAAAGGCAGAGCTGCTATCCGTGTGCCTTAGAATCCCCTAGAAACAAAGGCTATTCAAGACATTGCACTTGGAGCAGCTTCTTAGGTCCCAAGAGCATATCTTTCTGCCTCCTCCTGGACCCAGAGCAGCAGAAATGCCCGGCAACCAGGATTCTTGGGGCAGAAACTTCAAGAACGTTAACAGACCAAAGGGAACTCGTGCCAAAGCTCTTTTGACCACCATCCTTCCCCAGATGTGTTCCAGAAGAACATCCCAGGGTGAATTCTTGTCTCAAAGCAATCTCCTCTTGCCTCTCGCAAGACAAACGAAGAGGGCAGTCATAATTAGATTGCTACTACCACCCCACAGTTAATAAGTGGCAGAAATAACCATGTAAATGTCAAGCTGTGAATCTGAAAGTTGACAGGACCTTTCAAATCCAACCAGAGCTTGGCACCAAAAAGCATTCTCTGAATTTGCACATAATCTGCTTTTTGCAGCTCTTTTGAGAAGGAGCTATTTACCCAGTAAGCATGTTATTCTCCACCGGAGATCATAGTCATTCCAAGTCAATGAACAGCATTCCAAAGAAAACAGGAGGAACTTAAAATATAAAATTTTAAGGTTTGGGAGTGAGATAGAGAAGACATGAAGGGGCCGTGTAAGTCACGGTTACTAATACGTTGACCTTGTCCTAGAGCTCTGAACAGCAGACAGCACCAAACCATTTGATTAAAAAATAAAAAATAAAAATCCATGCTGTTGCGAGGCTTTTCCCATGGACAGCTTGCTGGAGGCTGTCCAGGCCAATTGCAGAGTTGCCATTACCCTGCAAGGTATCACTCAGTGTTCCCTCGTGGGGCTGTTTATTTGGAATCAGAGGGTCTCCACAGTGCCTCCTCAAGCCATTTACAGTTAAAGATCCCCCAAGACTTCCCTTTCTTGCTTCTAATCTTTTTTAATTGAGGTACTTTCATATAACATAAAATTAACCACTTTAAAGTACACCATTCAGTGATTCAGTGATTCAGTGATTCACAGCCTTTTGGAACCTTCACCTCTACCTAGTTGCAAACCATGTTCATCACTGTAAAGGAAAGCCCCTTCCATTAAGCAACTACTTCCCATTCTCCCCCAACAACACCTGCCCTCAGATCGCCCCCAACCACTACTCTGCCTTCTGCCTCTATAGATTGACCTATTCCAGACATTTCATATAAATGGGATCATACAACATGCAACCTTTTGTGTCTGGCTTCTTTCCCTCAACATAATGTTTTCAAATTCATCCATGATAGATGTATCAGTACTCCACTCTTGGTCATGGTGAAGTTATATCCATTGTATGGGTCACCCACATTCTATCTATCCATCCAGCACCTGATGGACATTTGGGCCATTTCCACGTTTTGGCTATTGTGAGTAGTGCTGTTCTAAATATTCACATGCAAGTTTCTGTTTGAAAACATTCACAGTTCTTTTGGGTATATACCTAGGAGTAGAACAGCTGGGTCATGGGTTTAACTTTTGGAAAAACCACTCAACTCTTTTCTCCCTTCTTGATTTTGAATGAAGTTATGCCTTCACTTAAAACTGTCCTTATTATTTCTGAGGTTTGGAAGAAGGGAGAGGAGGCTTGACGGCAGCTCACTGGGCCATCCTGATGCCAGAAGTCCGTATCGTGAAACTAATCTGTGGAATTCCACATGGTGCTCTCCAAGACCTGGTCTTCGGCACACTCAAACCCTCCTTGCCCCCAGTGAGAATTGGAGGTGAACCATTATGGGGAAAAGAGGAGGAGGGAGCAAACTGAAGACGAAGACAGATCAGGGTGATGTGTCTACAAATCAAGGAACACCAAAGATTGCCAGCAACCCTCAGAAGTTAGAAGAGAGGGTGAGAACAGATTCTCCTCAAAGCCTTCAGGAGGAACCAACCCTGTGCCACCTTAAGCTCAAACGTCTAGCCTCCAGAATTGTGACACAATAAACTTCTGTTGTCCAAGCCACTCAATTGGCAGTACTCTGTTACAGCAGTTCGAGCAATCGAATATTCTAATATTTAATATAAAGGTGCTCCTAGCCCCTGACTGAGTCCCTCACATGCAGGATCTGAAGCCTCTTGAGGGAGGTGCTAGCTCCCCAGCAGCCTGAGGCTAGGAACACTCTGCTAGCGCCAGGTGAAGTGGATTTATGGATTAGATAATCTCATTGTGATATAATCAATTCTCAGGAAACAGATGGGTAGTTTGAGGATTACTACCAAAAAGCCTGACCGGAAACAATGCTGAGGCTATTTGCACATAGCACAAAAAGCCAAAAAGGCCAAGTAGAGCTGACTTGTCCCCTACAGGTGGGCCCCCCCCTCTCCCACAGCATGATAAAAACCCTGATCAGATCTGACGGGAAGCCGGCCCCAAATGACTCTGAGTTAACAAGAAAACTACTTCAACTGCGTATTTATATCCCTTTTTGTTAACAATAGACCTTGAACCTAGATTCTTATTATGCCTTGAGGGAGTAACTAGTGATCATATGAAGCCACTGAAATTAACAGTTAATACATTGTTTATGTCACCTTGTTCCTGCTTTTAACCTCAACGTCATCTATGTTCTACAATTTACAGCATGTGCAGTTTATAAGTAAACATATGAGGACTATGTACCCCCCTCTGACCTTATACTAAACAGGTACTTAATCAGAAAAGTCTAGAAACCCTTGATTTAGGGCAGGGGCTGCAGACAGACATGGGACAACACCCACTCCCAAACCAGGAGGTGCTGGAACCTGGATATCCGACCCTCAGCCAGAAACAGGTGCTGTGGAGACATCAGAGGGGTTCTAAGCCAGGAAATGCCCCAGGGATCAGGGGGTCTAGTTCCCCAGATCAGGGAAAGGACTCTGCTTCCTTGGCAAGAGGGCCGACACTGGCTCCCAGGAAGGGACCCACTTCAGCCAGGGCCAGAGAGGACTTCCCCATGTGTGTGGGTGCCATTCTCAACGGAAGGAGCTGGTTCTCAACTTTGCAGTCAGGAAGTTTTCCACCAGGACAAGAACGTGGAAGGATGGCTTCCCCTTACCTGTTGTCGTGAAGGAGAAAAATCCTCAGGCAGCAGAAAGAGGCAAGTGAACGTGATCTCTTAATGTATTTCAAGGTCAGTGAGGAGATAAAAACTCTTGAGCATGTAGGGGCCTCATGAACCCAGCAAATCGCAGCAGATTGACATTGAAGAGCAAGCATTTCAGCACCCAAGCTTGAGTGAGTGTGTCAGAACGTGGCTGATGAGGGACAATCTACAGTCTTCCAGAATCCAGAGCCTTCCTTTCTTTCCCCGCCTTCCTAATCTGAAGCCCCCCACGTTCTTCTAACCCCAAGCAGAAGTGGGTAGGAAAGAGTCAGCAGAGCAAGAAGATTTTTAAATTAAAGAGATTAGGGCAAAGTTCTTAGGCAAAAAAAAAAAAAGAGAGAGAGAGATTTCAAGGAGAGATTAAGTCATGGGACTTGGGGTTAATGGGAGAATGCTTGAAAAGTACCAGATCAGTCATAAATGATGTCCCTATGGGATGCTCAGGAAGTGTGAGGCTGCTCCTTACGCAACACTCATTCATATGCACAGGGACAAATCAGCCGCACGAGCAGCATGACACCCAAGTTCTTGGACACCACACATTCAGGTAGGAGATACTGTAAGCTTGAAGCTGAGAGCAGATGGAACCTTCTAAAGGGTATCACACTTGCCAACCACCCAACCATCTAACTAGTAAGGCGGGCTGTCCTAACCATTTTCTCCCTGGCTGAGTCAAAAGACAGAGTCAGACCTCAGAGCAGTTCTCAGTGACCCAAGAGAACCTATAATTTTAGGACCTTTCTGTGGAGAGGGGAATATGTGGCCTGTGTCCCTGGAAATGACACTCAACTTCTCCAGTGTGCTCTGGTCTTCCCTAATCCTGTTGTGGGATGAGAACAGGCAGGTGGGATTTCACTGCTCTGACAACAACCCTCCCCCCTCCAACGCCATCAGCCCGAGTCCATTTGGGGTCAACTCAGCCTTACCGCAGTAGGGGAACCACAGCTGCTCTTGGAACGGATCCCCCTGGACCACAAGAGGCTGGAGGCCAGTGAGCAGGAGGAGTGAGGCCCCTATGAGGCCAAGGTGGATAAAAATGTACCCAGGTGAGAAGCTGCCTCATGCCTCAGCTAAAGTAGCAAGCAGTGAGATTTGCTTGGGCAAAACTGAGGTGTCCCCAGTCAGATGACCTTTGCCAACCTCTCCTGCTGCCCAGCCATGCTTGGGTTCGGGAGAGTTACCATAGTGTCTGCTGCTCCCATGGCCACTGCTCAAGGCTTGGGATGAGGCTTTCCTCGGGCAGCTTCTCCTTTGCACTCAGGACGGCATCCTCTCTGGGGGGGGGGTCTCAAGAGCCTCAGAAGCACCTGGTGCTTTCGCGGCCAGCCCCGGACACAGCAAATCCCAGAGAGGGGACAGCAGGGCTCCTGTACCTGGCTTCTTCTTTAGGCCCAGCCTTGTCTGGGATGATTTTGAAAGAAATATTTATACTAAACAGCTGAAGCAGAGGGAAGATTTCACCACCTCTTATCTCTCGTAGTTTAGAAAAACAACCAACATTTCATTGACAAGTGACCCTGTGGCGCCTGTGTTTGTGGCCCGTTTCTCTGGGGAGCCTCCTCTTCCCAGAGTCCTGTCTCGGTTTACATAGCTCTACTCACTTCCTCTCAGACTCCCAGGGGAAAACAAGATTCTCATGGACATGCCACGTCTCTGGTAAGGTTCCCTGGGTCTTGTGAGGGCTCAAAACTTGAGACTGGCATTGCTCCATGTTCCGCCTAGGACATGGTGGCTCCCAAACCTTGACCTCCAGCCCAACCGTCTTGAATCTCCCAGCTTTGAGGAGCCCTGGAGGCTCTCCCACCCGTCCCAGCCCCAGAGCCCCCGCACAGCCATACAGTGCCTCAGCCCAGAGCGATGTGTTCAGCTGGTTCCCACCTGTCCCTACTCCTACGTAGGCTCTTCTACCCACCGCCCCCCGGGCTGCCCATGCACTCTCCCCAAGAAGACTGCAAGGCAAAAGCTCTCCAGCCCCATACCCCACCAGTGTGCTTCTCTTTCGGGCTGTGGCAGAGTTGGTAGGCTCCAGCAGTCAACCTTCTCCAAGGACCGAGCATAAACTAAGCATAAACCTCTGCGCACGCACCCTCCCCCTCATACCCTCTGCCATCTTTCTCTGGCTCAGTCTGCTACCTTATACTCTCAGCCATTTCCTCATGTTGTTCCTCCAACTCTTGGCTTAACTTGTTGATTCTCAACCTTAGCCACACATAAGAATCCCTTGAGAGG
>CM053603.1:176431116-176446347 GCA_028646535.1 Procyon lotor
AAGAATCCCTTGAGAGGATTCCTTCCTTCCTTCCTTCCTTCCTTCCTTCCTTCCTCCTTCTTCCTTCCTTCCTCCTTCCTGCCTTCCTGCCTTCCTTTCCTTCTTTTTCTCTTCTTTCTTTCTTTTGGGAGGGAGATTTTATTTTATTTTTAATTTAAATTCAATTTAGTTAACATATGCTGTATTATTAGTTTCAGGGGTAGAATTCAGTGATTCATCAGTTGCATATAACGCGCAGTGCTCATTACATCAAGTGACCTCATTAATGCCCATTACCCAGTTATCCCTTTCCCCTACCCCACTCCCCTCCCCTCCAGCAACCCTTTTCCTAGAGTTCAGCATCTCTTATGGATGCCTCCCTCTCTGTTCTCATCTTATTTTATTTTCCCTTCCCTTCCTTATGTTCAACTGTTTCGTTTCTTAAATTCCACATATCAATGAGATCATATGGTATTTGTTTTTCTCTGACTGATTTATTTTGCTTAGCATAATAACCTCTAGTTCCATTCATATCGTTGCAAGTGGCAAGAGTTCATTCTTTTGATGGCTGAGTAATATTCTATTGTGTGTGTGGAGGGGGTATATAAACATATATATAGATGTAAATATTTATATTGATGGATATAGATATATACCACCTCTTCTTTATCCATTCATCTGTCGATGGACATCTGGGCTCTTTCCATATTCTGGCTATTGTGGACAGTGCTGCTATAAACACTGGGGTGCATGTGCCCCTTTAAATCATGTTTGTATCCTTTGGATAAATACCTAGTAGTGCAATTGTTGGGTCATCAGGTAGTTCTACTTTTAACTTTTTGAGGAACCTCCGTTCTGTTTTCCAAAGTGGCTGCACCAGTTTGCATTCCCACCAACAGTGTAAGAGGGTTTCCTTTTCTCTGCATTCTAGCCAACATCTGTTGTTTCCTGACTTGTTAATTTTAGCCATTCTGACTGGTGTGAGGTGGTATCTCATTGTAGTTTTGATTCGTTGAGAGATTTTATTTTTAAGTAATCTCTGCATTCAATGTGGTGTTCAAACTTAGAACACGGATATCAAGAGTTGCATGTTCTACAAACTGAGCCAGCCAGGCACCCTTCCCTTGGGGAGATTTCTCAAAGGATACTGCTACCCAAACAGGCCTGATTACCCAAATTTGTGAGGCCCGGTGTAAAATGAATTTGCAGGACCCCTGTTCCAAAATTATTAAGAAGTTCAAGAGGGCATTAAATTAAGCATGGGGTCCTTCTGAATGCGGGGCCCAGTGGGACTTGTGGCCATGAAGCCAGCCCTGGACCCAGGCATTTTCCCTAAACATCCAGATTTAATTAGCCTAGGTGGGGCCCTGGAATCTGCATTATAAAAGCTTCCTAGGAGTGCGAAGGTGACTAAGCTGGCTGCTGCTGGCTGACCCAGAGATACTACATCTGCTTCCCAAATGGAAACTGTTTATTCTAATGTTTTTGACCTTGGGGTTAGGAATTGGGCTTACCTCTTCCTTCTCGAACATTTCTTTCATGGTTTTGCAAATTACCTGCTCAACTGAGGCTAAGGTCATTCAGGTCTTTTCCTTGCCCTGGTCTAGGTCATTTCTGCACTTTGTTTGGTACATTTCTTCATCCAACCAATATTTAGCAAATGGTTCACAACTTTCTCCACCCCCATTCATGTTGCTGCTTCCGAATCCTTACAACTGGCCGGGGCATGATCTTGGCCTTTTGTCTCCTTGCCCTCGCATCTCCAGTGACCTCCCCATCCTCCTCCTCAGCCTGACTCCCATGCCCATATGGACTTGACTGACACTCCAGGCTCCTCCACCTCTGAATCTCAAGCCCAAGTGCTCCCATCCATATGCTAACTTTTCCCTCAATTCCATAGCCCCACTACATCTATTACTCAACTCCCCAGAGGCCCTTGGACAATGACCCCTTCAGATATTCCTTGTCCATTGTTTTCACTCTCTTCAGCTTCCATTCTATCTTGCTTAGACTCAATGGTCTCATCATTTAATTACTCCCTTCCAAATACTAAACAGTCTCTTCCTCTTCTGTCCTCACATCCCACCCATCTAGTAAAATTCGAACACTGGATGAACATCAGCATCCATCTTCCTCACACCTGCCCCTGGCCAGCAGAGTGCTGCTGGAGGCAAATCCCACAGCCGCATGGACCAGCTTACATGCTGTTGCACTGAGAAAAGAGAACCAATTGGCTAACATGCATTCCCGAGTTTGCACCCAACTCTCTGTCCTCCTGTGGAGGGCCAGTCCCTTCACAGATGCTCTCTGCCTCCTTTGCCTCCCAACTTCTCGGGAGCTGTTTGTAGGAATTATCTTACTATTTCTTCCATCTCTTTTCTGTTCTGGATCCTTCCCATCAGTAGGTAAGTGCCTTGAATTCTGCAGTTTTTAAAAAGGAAACAAGGGAGAAAAAGAAAGGGAAAGGTGAAGTGAGGTAAGGAGAGGAGAGAAGAAAACAGAAGAGAAAAGAAGTCTTCTCATCTCCCTCGAGCTCCTACTTTCTCTTTCCTTCATGGCCACACTTCCTGGGCATGTTGTCTCTCTCTCACTTCCCATTTACTCCTCACTCCCTTCTCCTGGCTCTCATTCCACCCCTTCAATGAAACAGTCTTTGATAAGTCCACCAGTTACTTCCATTTTAAACAGAATGGCCATGTTGGGCTTCTTCTTCCTTGGCCTCTCTCAGCATCACTGGAACTAGAACTCTCTCCTTCCTGAAATACACTCTCCCACTGGCCACCCGCCACCGTCTTCCTTTCCTAGTTCCCTTAGGAGTTCTTCCTCCTCTCTATAACTGTATGTTGGGCTTCTTTAAGGCTCCATTCTAGGCCCTCTTATTTCTCCCTCTACTCCCTATTCCTGGATAATCTCATCCATTATCGTCATTGCAAATGTCATGCAAATGTTGACTCATTTTATCTGCAGAGACATGAAATACAAGTGTCCATTTCTCTCATGTTACATAAGCATCCTGGGCTGATATGGTAATGCTATAGTTTGAGGGCACCCGGGCTCCTTCTGTCTGGTTCCTCGGCCACTCCCAATGCATTGCATTCATCTGCATAGTCCCATATGACGCCATGCCTACATGCCAGCCTTCACAAAGAGGTAGAGTAGCAGGGAGCAGACAAACCCCTTCTTTAAGGACACTACCTAGAATTTGCAGACATCACTTCTGCAAACATCCCGTTGGCTCTAACTTCTAACAGCTGGCCACACCTAGCTCCAAGGAAAACTAGGAACTGTAGGCTCTATTCTGGGTGGTCGCATGCCCCCTTAAATTTCTCTTGGCGTGGAAGAATGGGAAAACCAATACTTAGCGAAAACTAGAATTGGCGACAGGCATCAGCTGGATGTGCCAATTCTTTATTTTGTCAAATAAGGACATTAAAAAAAAAATACTACCTATTGCCATCACTTCATAAAAGAAAGGACATTTTTAATACCAGAATTGAAGAAGACATAATCTCAAAATAGAAAACAGTCTTTTAAATTAAACGAATTTAGATTTATGGAAGACAGCATTGTATCATCCTCTTTGTTCTCATTTCCCTTGAAACTGGCACAAGCATCCATCTCCTGGCCTGAACCGGAAGCCAGGACTGAAGAGTGGCTGTTAGAGCATTGTCAGTATCACCTTTATTTCTCTATGCTACCCTGATTTACGGGGATGGCCATGATAGCTCCCACCTGGTAGTACTACAGAAATCCAAGCTTCCACACCCTCAGGTCCCTTCCCATTTCCAAATGCCCCAGGGCAGTTAGCATTCACTGCTGTGGCTTGCAGGACCTAACCCCCTTGCAGGACTGTACATTACATCAGGGGTCTCAAGAAAGCTTGGCCACATCACTGCTGCACGCCCCAAGAGGGGAATTTCCCCAGCAGACAATGCCATCTCCTTTTGGCCAATCTTAAAAGGTCACACCTTTTCTAATAGTGGTCCTTCTTTCTCCCCCACATTCTTTCCATGTAGAACAAGTCCAGACCAAGTCCAGCCCAGAGGATCCCTCTAAGGGATGCTGAGTAGTGTCTCACCTACCAACAGCCTCATCTATCACAGAAGGACTCAATGGCTTCTCTTGATTTACTTTAAGGTGAGTCCTCTGCTCTTCTCTGTTGTCAAGAGAGTCATCCTCAAGCTTGGACCCCTCAACATTTCTCTCGGACACGCTTGAAGGTAGTGAGTCATTCAGATTGGGCCATGGAATAGAAGCTAAAGGGCTGAGAAGTCTCCCCTGGCTCAGGGCAATTAAGAAGGGGTCCTCTGTACCCCCTTTCTTTTCCTCTGTTTGCAGGGTATATTTTGGGGCATTGGGACAGGCTTTCAGCTGTGTTGTTAGAAAGGAAGCCTTGGGTGAGTTAGTTTTCTGACCTACTTCTCTTGTGTTCTGCCTTTCGAAAATGAAATGTTTTGATTTCACATAGGATCCTTCACTGCATGTTCTGGAATCCTAAAAACTAAGATTTTGTTGTTGTTCGTATTGTTGTCAAGAATTCCCCCCTTTCCTCATGTAGATATTGCTGAATTAGAATCCTAAAATTTCAAAGCTAGAGGGGGCTTAGGGGTCATAAGATCCTACAGCTTCATTTATGGGTAAGGAAGGTAAGGGGCAGAGAGGTAAGAGGACTGCCTGGGGTTCCTCAGTAGACAGCCCCAAGGTCCAGGACCCAAGATTCTGTGCTCTTGACCAGGACATGGGGGGAGGGAGGCACCTAGCCTGAGAAACTGGAGCATCGCCTTGAAGGACGAGACGCTGTGACCTGGCATGTTCTTGACAGCCTCCCCTTGCCCCTGAACTTCATAATAGCTGCTTGCCTTCCAT
Organism: Procyon lotor; assembly: GCA_028646535.1. Classification (NCBI taxonomy): domain Eukaryota; kingdom Metazoa; phylum Chordata; class Mammalia; order Carnivora; family Procyonidae; genus Procyon; species Procyon lotor. Next base: position 176,435,962 of record CM053603.1, read on the forward strand.
GCCACATGAAGCTGATAAACAGAGGAAATTCTCACGGGAGGGCTCTTCAAGATCCGTTAAGAAAAGTTTCTCTTGTTTATAGCCGAGTGCATCCTAAGATGCAATGCCAACAGGGTTTGCTTCTTTGTTTATTTTAACCAAGAAGGGAAATTAGTGGCAAAAGAATATTTTGATAATGAATGGAAAGTTAGTCATGACATTTTTGAGGGGGGAAAATATAAATAAACTTTTTTTAAATGGAGCTGTCTCAACGGATGATAGAGAGGATTCATGGGTTTCAGCCAGTATGAAGGGACACTTGGGGTGCCCGGCAGTGCCCGCTGTGGGGTTCTGCTTCCCTTGTGCATGTAATAGAAGTTTGTGGGGCAGGAAGAGTGAGGTGTGTGTGGATGCACAAGTATACATCTGTGTGTGATCTCCTAAAGCAATCCTTGTTAATGGAAAGGTTTTTAAATATTTGCAAACGGATCTCAGAACTTGACAGAACACAACGGTATCTATTTCAAAACAACCTGGGAGTATTCAGTGTCTGCTTGGGCCTGGAAATTTCCACTGTGGCCAATGCTCCGCAGCATTTTCCTTCCAGCCCAACTCACTTCAAGTAGCATGATTTGATTAAGCATTTCTTCACTTTTAATTGCATGCCAAGGCCCCAGGGCATCAGTTGTTGGGTGGCCCTGAGTGGGCCGGAGTGGGGGCGGAAAGACTTGTCAATCTAGAAAGGTTTGTGCCTGACTTGCTCCCTGGTGTAATTCTGTCCTGTACCTGGCAAGCTTTCCCATTATTAGGAACAGGCCTGTCTTGACTGATGATGGTTTTCAATGATTCGGGGCAAGGAGCATCCAGGGAAGAGCCTGCTCCCAGGGAGCTCCTGGCCTGATGAGGGGGTGGGAGGGCATCGCCTTGCAGTTGGCTGAACTCCACTCACCACCTGGGAAATTATATCCCTCAGCTGCCCACTCACAAACTCTCTTACCACAGTATTTCAGAGAAAGGGTTGTTTAATAATATCAAAAAAAAGATCTTAACATCCAAGCACCATCTACGCCTCTGTAAGATGAGGTAATGTTACAACCTCATGGGGTTGAGGTGGGTGTTAGAAATATCGTAGATCAAGTTCTGGAACATGGTGAAACTCTGCGAATCATATTTATAGATGGCCCCCTGGACTGTCCCAGGATCTATTCCTGTCCTCCCTCTACAAAGAACGCCCGTAGTGTTCAGGCATCCAACCCACTTGGATGTAGCTGGTAAGCCCAGGGCAGGGCCTCCTCGGAGAGGGGCCCTCCATGCTCAGTAGCCAGCGATTCCTTCAGGATGACTCTGCAGCACACTGACGGCCAGTAAGACATGAATGGAACCTGCAGGTGAAGCAGGAAAGGGAGTGTCCTCTTCCCCGAGAGAAAGCCACAGGAAAAATCTCCTTCGTTTCTCAGGTTGCTATTTCTCAGGTTGATGCCATCTTGAAACCAGCTGGAGGATGAGGCCAATTTCCAAGGATGACAAGGCATAGAGAAGGAAGGAGGCTGGGGTCTGGAGAACCATACCATCCATGTTGCCAACCGAATATACTCAATGTGACAGGTCTTCTCATAATCTCTTCCAGCTGGAAATCTTCATTGCCCCTCCACTAGTGAGCTGCCCCTCCTACTAGTGAGCCACGCCTCCCAACTAGTGAGCCATCCCCCCATTAATGAATCACTCCCCCACTACTGAGTGACCTCCCAACTAGTGAGCCATCCTTCTCTCCAAGGAGTCACCCCTCCACTAATGAGCCATCCCCCTGATATTGAGCCATCCCCCCAGATAGTGAGCTGGGCCTGACTAGTGAGCAGTGATTCATCCTTCCTCACAAACAGGAGCCTGAAGGGGCGATAGGCCCAGCTTGGAAGGGTCTTCTGGACTTTCTCAGAAGAGTGGGAGCAAGGAGGATGGAAAGAGAGAACCCCAGCAGAAGTAGGAGCACCAGCTCACCAGAGGAAAGGGTAAAGGAAATTTCATCTCAGAGATTTGCAAATGAACAACGCTGCTGTGTGTTTTCAGATACTGCTCCTGGGACACACTAAGACACTGTGGGCTTTATGGGGTTTTGGCATCATAACTCCTCCATCCACTGGGAGGTTCTGTCCACAAAGAGCAGAAAACCTGACTGGAACCAGCATTATCAATATGGGAATGTATTATTTTATATCATAAATATTCCCTGTAGGGAGCCTCCAGGCCAGTTGAATAAGTGGTTCGAGAATGTCAACAAGGACCCAGTTCTTTTCCTCTCTCTGCTTTTGGTGTGGGCTTCATTCTCTGTCTGGTATCAAGACGACTGCAGGAATTCTAGGCATTCTAATAATGACCCCCACCAAGAAAACAGCTGCCTTTGCATTCCATGCCGCTCAAGGACCGCTGACTACAGATGAATGGGTTTTGAATGAGGACAACATCCAAGGTCCCAGTGCCGAAAGTGACATTTAGGTCCAGGGAAGCATTTGACAAACCATGAAAAGACAGCCTGCTGGCCCTGCACCCACCAAGGACAAAGAAGGAGGCTCAAGACCACAGTGGCTGGCTTGGAATGTGGAAACAACAGGCTCCACATCCCAGGGCATTCAGGGCAACCTCTATCCCAGATCACTCAGTTTGAGGGGGATCACAGCTAAGACACTCAACAAGCAACACAGGCCGTGGTAAAGCAATCCTTGCCCAGAGCCCCCATGGCCTTGCAATCCTATGGAATGACGGTTGCCACGTCCGGACTTGGCTGCCAGACCCTTGTCCCCAGCACCCCACCAGCATTTCTGAGCCTCTGGGCTTCCAGCTCTTCTGCAGAAAGACAGCTGCTAACCAACTCGTAGCCGGCTTACAGGATAGAGATGGAAGAGACAGACCTGACTCTGTGTCAAATATCCCTTTCAGAAAATGATTAAAAAATTCCCCCAGAAAACAGAGGATATGTGCAACACACATAACAAAGGTTTGATTATCCTTATTGTATTATGAACTCTTACAGACCAATTTATTTAAGTGAACACCTATGTAAAGAATATAAAATTTACAACCTATAGGGGCGCCTGGGTGGCTCAGTGGGTTAAAGCCTCTGCCTTCAGCTCAGGTCATGATCTCAGGGTCCTGGGATTGAGCCCCGCATTGAGCCCTGCATCGCATCAGGCTCTCTGCTCAGTGGGGAGTCTGCTTCCTCCTCCCCCTGCCTGCCTCTCTGCCTCCTTGTGATCTCTCTCTCTCTCTGTGCCAAATAAATAAATAAAATTTTTAAAAAATAGTAATAAAATTTTAAAAAATTTACAACCTATAAAAATGCTACCACTTGCTAGTAATAAAAAAGTTAAGTTAAAAAAGACACGCATTTGTTACTTTTCTTTTCTTTTCTGTTCTGTTTGTTTCTTTCTTCGTAAAATGGTCAAGAAATACCACACAGTGGCACTGCTGCTATTATGTACTGCTGGGGTGATACAAATTCATGCCATCTTTCTAGAGGTCAGTTTGGCAAAATAGAGCAAAAAGACTGAAACACATACATAACCTCTGAACCAGTGATTCCATATTCAAAAATGTATCCTGAGGAAATAACCAAAGGAGTGTACAAGGCAGTCCTGCACACTCATGAATATTCACTCTGGTGCTGCTTTCAACATTGCAATGTTGGAAATTACCAGAACATCTACTAGTATTTGGATTAGCTAAATGGATGAGGGCACATCTCTTCTGTACTCTGCATTCACCAAAAAACAATGCAAAAAAATAATAATTCGTCAGAGTTAAAAGAGAGAGTTACAGATCATCAAGGCTAGTGTCAATTCTAGTAACCATTTGCATGGAACAGCTTTGCAGTCTCTTTAAATTCAAACTTCACATATATACAGTACACACAGAAGAAATATTTAAAATGTTTAGAAACTGGTTTCCAAAAATGAAGGGCCATGGCCCCAAATCCAGTTTGTCTTGGTGCTAGAATTGTTTTCATTACCTACTTTGTGTGCCAAGTACCCCCCAACAAAGTAGGTTTACTTAATTACTTAATAGATTAAATAATTATTCACACAAATAGCATTGTTTAATTGCCCATGCATTAGTAGCTATAGTAACTCCTTTGTGTGTTTTCACATTTTCCACTTTTTTAAAAGAGAGTTTATTTATTTATTTGTTAGAGAGAGAGAGCTTGCACACAGGCAGGGGGAGTGCCAGAGGGTGAGGGAGAAGCAGGCTCCCTGCTGAGCAAGGAGCCTGATGCGGGACTCGATCCCAGAACCCTGGGATCATGACCTGAGCTGAAGGCAAACACTTAACTGACTGAGACACCCAGGCTTCCTAATTCCACTTTTTTAAAATAGTGATATGTATTACTTATCCAAACAGTTGAGGAGTTCAGTGATAAGAACTCTTCATCCACTGTCCTCTATTCTGCCCTCCTGGCCTTTGCCCCATGTCTACTCTCCATTTGGGGGATCTCAAAAACCACTCAAGCAACCACATTCTTCAAAAAACAAGAAGCATCTGATCTTGGTGTCAATAACCAGATTTTTCTCCTCAACTGGGGGCAACATCCCTGCATTCTCTGGGGACACCAAGCAGAGGGTACAAATCTGGAGGCTCCTTAAAGTCCTGATTACCAGGCAGTTCTCCCACCATTGGTGACAGTTCAAACACCTGCTGCACTTTGGGAGGGTGGTCCAACTCTATCCATCAAAGGCTTAAATGCACAAAACTTTGGCCCACATTTCCCCTCTAGGTTCTGCTCACTTACAGAAAAATGTCTGCACAAGTACACTCCCTGAATTGTTGTTGGAAATAACAAAAAATATGCGATGTAGACCCACTGTCTACGGAGACAGGATCATGAGTGTATGGGAAATCCCTATGGGAAAACATGAGGCGCAGCTACATGTGCTCATAGGAAAATACATTCAAAAGGCAGCAATAAGTAAAAAAAAAAACAAAAAAAAAAACCTAAATCTACAGAGCAAGTATACTAGGATCCTATTTATGCTAACTAGAAAAAAAAAAATCCGTGTACACATAACATTTCTGGAAAGGTCCGTGAGAAGCTGAAGCAGTGCAGTCTTTTGGGAATCAAAGGGAAAGGGAAGGGTGACTGGTTGGGGCTCCTTTTCTTTCCACTTTGTAGTCTTTTGTAATGTTATAACTTTTTGTCATGGGTATTAATAATTTTTAAAGGGGCGCCTGGGTGGCTCAGTTGTTAATTGTCTGCCTTTGGCTCAGGTCATGAGCCCAGGGTCCTGGATTGAGCCCCACATTGGGCTCCCTGCTCAGTGGGAAGCCTGCTTCTCCTTCTCCCACTCCCCCTGCTTTTGTTCCCTCTCTCACTGTCTCTCTCTCTGTCAAATAGATAAATAAAATCTTTAAAATAATAATAATAATTTTTAAAGATCTGCTTCCTGACATTTTAGGGCAGGCCTCAGCCAAACAGTGGATGTGGACCACTGAGCCGGGTGAGTGCTCTCCAGTTTGGGTGTTCATTTACGTGTCAGGGACTTGCCCACAGAGTGATTTCCATTTTAGCAGTCAAGGTCATCTCAGGGCAACGCTTCTCAGACTTTTCCACAGAAGTACCCCTGATGACAAAACAGAACAAACACGTAACCTCAAGGGATGAAGGAAACTGGCCCAAATCTCTGCCTCCAGCAAAATTTTTTTAGTGTGCAGACTATCTTAAAAATTCAAGAAAGTTCTGAATTTTATTCTACCATAGAGTTGTCTTTGCCTTATAGTAACAACAAGCTTTTCTCTTCAAATTTTATTTGTGGAATTCCGGTCACTACATTGGTAAACCCCTCCCTCCCACTTTAGGTGGATAAGAATCTCCAGATGAAATTTAACAAGAAAAAGATTTACTCATAGTCAGGCTCTGAGGCAAGAAAAGTTGAAGTGATAGGGGAAATCAAAATGAGAAACTTCTGGAAACCAGGACTTGATACCAGCTGAGAGGTGCAGACTCCATGTTCATGCAGAAGAGAAGCTGATCTAAAACACAGGGCTGGGGGTTGCAGAGTGCTGCTCCTGACGGGAAATGAGAACCAAGGATTAGAAACATTCTACCCACCAGTCTGAGAAGTGACAAGGACATCTGTCATCTACTCGGACTTTGGGGAAGAAAAAGAAAAATACTAGAAATCAGACACCCAGGCTGGAACTATTGATGAATATAAATTCACACTATCTGCCTGACGCAGTGGTCCCAAGCCACAATGTCAATGTCAAAAGTAGTTCCGTACTAAAGAAATCTATAAGGTCCTGGTGGAAGAAAAATCAAAACTGCCCTGTAGAGGTGGTCCTCAAACTCAGGCAATTGGGACTTACCATAAAAATATGAGCCACACTGAAGATAAACAGAAATAGTAAAGTGCCTGAGGCAATGAATCACCATGAGGGAAAATCACAGATGCCACAGCTGGGAAAAACTGAATATCACTGAATATCAAGAACCAAAGATAATAGGACAATATAAAAGAGACACCTAATGTACTTAAAGATATAAAAGAAGAACCTTAAGCCATAGGCTCAGAATGAAAATAGAACGGGAATAGGACCAAAGGACCTGATAGAAGTTTGAGACAGAAAACATATAAACTTCCAATGGGAAACTGGAGTTGATGTAGTGTTTCTGCCACAGGCAAGGAGAGTATCAGTGAACCAAAAGATTAGAAGAAATTACCCAACATGCGTCAAAAAAATAAAGAGATGGAAAACGTGAGAGAGAAACTGAGAAACGTAAACATTTGAATGGGAATAAACAACTTCTAACTAAAAGGAGTTCCAAGACAGAAAGGAAAGGACTGAGCAATTTTCAAAGACATCGGGGTTTAGATCTTCAATGACAGAGTAAGCTATGAACCCTCAGTTAAAGAAGTATACCAAAATCTGAGAACGATCATTAAAATAAACCCATCCCTACATGCATCATAGTGAAACTACAGAATACCAAAGACAAAGACAAATATCCATCTTCAAAGCTTTACAAGGCAAGTGGGAAAAAATTAACAAGGCCAAAGAAGAACTAAATCATATAATAAATAAGAGAAATAGACAACATCTCCTTTTCAAGTGACCACAGAACAAACCTCAAAATTTCCAAAAAACAAAAACAGAACAGGAAACATTCTTTAATGACAATGTAGAAATTAATGTCAAAAATCTGAAGACAAAAAGCCCTTACTTACTGGAAAATTTTAAACACTCTTTCAAACAACTGTGGAGTCAAAGGAAAAAAATACAAACTGATAGCAGAGAATAAGAGGGTAATAAAGAAGATATGACTGTGAGTGCTTACAGCAGTAGAGCAAAAGCAGCATGGAATGAAAATGCATATGCTTTATATAGTTTCATTAACAAACAGAAAAAGTAAAAATAAGTGAAGGAAATAACATAATAAATAAGTTAAAAAAAAAAACATCAAATAGACTGAAGAATAGGATAGCGAAAGGAATACATTAATAAAAATTTAAATAATTAAAGTTAAAATATAATGATTATAAAACAGAAGACTATGGAACTAGTTAATAAATTCAAAAGCTGGGTTTTTTTGAAGAACAAAATAATAAAATATATAAATTTATGGCTAATGAAATCAAGATGAAGGAAGAAAGGGCAAATATATAAAATAAGACTAAATGGATCCAATAACTGGAAAAACCATGGAAATTAAACAAATCATCTAAAAATAGTTTGTCCAGTGTCATAAAAATAGTTTTTCAAATACATTTGGAAACATGGATGAAAAGGACCGTGTTCTAGAGCCGAGGTCTCTAATACAGCAGCAACTAGCCACACATGGAAACTGAGCACTGAAAATTTGGCCAGTCTTAGCCTGTATCTGTTGTAAGTAGAAAATACACACTGGATTTTGAATACTTATGAAGCAAAAAAACGAACATTTCACTAGTAATTTTAATTGATCACGTTGATAATACCGACAATGGTAATATTTGAGATATATTTGGTTAACAAAATATAATTTAAAATAATTTTACCTGCTTTTTTTCACTTCTTAAATATGGCTACCAGAAAACTTTAAATTATTTGTGTGACTTATGTTATATTTATGTTTGACAGTGCTGTGAAAGAAAAAATAATTTGTTAAAACTGACTCCAGAAGAGATAGAAAATCAAATAAACTAATAGCTGCACAGGAGCAAAGAAATTCGTCTGTTTCTCCCTGCCACTCTGCAATAGAAGCTCCAGACCAAGATGATTTTCCGTTACAGAGGTGTAATTCCAATAGCATTTAAACTATGCTAGAGCATTTTTAAAAGAAAGGCTTTTAAATGCTCTTCATGAAATAAGCATAAAACCAAAACCTGACAAGGAGTGCTCACCAAAAAACCCAAAAAACAAAAAACAAAACAAACGACAACAATAACAACAACAAAAACCAAAAAACCAAAAAGCCAAAAAACCAACCCTCATACATTACTTTCACTTATGGATACTAAAGCAAGAAACCAACAAACAATGACAACAGCAAATAGTAAATAAAACACTGACAAACAGGGTACTTGGGCTTTCAGGTAGAGTACAATAGGCCAGAAAGATCAGCAGTCTCTGTAAGGCAGTAATGACAATGGGTAAGTTTGAAATAATCGTATTTTCAAGTCAAGAACCATGAAAACAAGGACTAGATAAACAGAAAATTCCAGGGAAGTAAGATTTCATCGTACATGAACCGATACTCACCAGCGGGTTGTGCTAATGTCAGTTTGGCTCAAACACATTATACAGAAAGAGAAAGCAGCAGAACTTTTGGTTAATGCAATGGATTGGAAATTAAGAGTCCAAAACATGGGGCACCTGGGTGGCTCAGTTTGTTAGGCATCCAACTCTTATTTTCGGCTCAAGTAATGATCTTGAGGTCCCAGGATCAAGCCCCAAGCCTGGGTCTGCACTTGGCAAAGAGTCTGCCTGGGATTCTCTCTCTCCCTCTGCCTCTCCTCCAGCTTGCTCTTTCTGTCTCTCTGCCTCTCTCTTTCTCAAATAAATAAATCTTTAAAGAAAAAAAAAGTCTAGGGATGCCTGGGTGGCTCAGTCAGTTAAGCATCTGACTTCAGCTTAGGTCATGATCTCAGGGTCCTGGGACTGAGCCTGTGCTCAGCGGGGAGTATGCTGGTCCCTCTCCCTCTCCCTCTGCCCCTCCCTGCCTTGTGCTCTCTCTGTCTCTCTCAAATAAATATGTAAAATCTTTAAAAAAAAAAAAAAGAGTCCAAAACACAAGGCTAATTTTCCTCATGAGACATTTGCTAAGTTCTGGGGTGGGACTGGGGGTAGTAGGGAGTGGGTGGGTCCAAAAGGCTGAGACTGGGCTAGATAAGCAGAGAGAAATACCTTGCAGTGTTGTAGGTGCTTGGGAAACGGTCTCAGCAAGTGGAAAGGCCTGCCAGACATGTCACCAGTCTTTCCCTCAAGACATTTGCCAAATTTTAATGTGCTTGGAGTGATTGCTTAGGTCAAGCCTCCAAAAAGCAGGCCTTTCAGGGTACGCCAGAGGTCGAATGCATCTTACTAGACTGGAATCCAGCCCCAACCTGACTCAGTCTCTGATCAGACTACAGCAATCTGCTTTTCACCTCATCCACCTATAAGGAGGAAAAGGCAACTCTCACTGGTGAGATGGTACCATCTGCAGCCTCTATGCTTCTAAAATAATATGATAAATGTGTTAAAGGAAATAAATGGAATCCATGAAGATAATCAGGTGGGCATTCTGCAAATGAAAATATAATTGTTGAAATTAAGAACTTGGTTTTAAAAGAAGGCTGTATACAGCAGAAGACAGGATTGGTAAACTCAAAAATAGATCAACACAAAAATCCAATATAAAGCACAAAGAGAACAGAGCACAAGTGATACATGAGACACAGTCTAAAGATCTAATATATGTATAATTGGAGTCAAGAGAGGAAATAAATAAGGGCAGAAGCAATGTTTGGAGAGACAATGGCCAAGAATTTTATAATACTGATGAAAGACATCAAGTCATTGATCCAGGTCTCAGTGAACTCCAAGGAAGACAAAAAGAAAAATGCATCTAGACATATCTAAGTGAAGTTGATAAAGATCAATGACAAAGAGAAAATCTTTAAGGTATCCTGAAAAGAAATCCACATGACCTTCAGTGAAGCAACAGTAAAACTAATGATTGACTTTTTCAACAGAAACTATGAAAGCTTAGGCACCTGGATGGCTCGGTGGGTTAAAGCCTCTGCCTTTGGCTCAGGTCATGATCTCAGGGTCCTGGGATCGAGCCCCACATCAGGTTCTCTGCTCCTAGGGGAGCCTGCTTCCCCTCTCTCTCTGTCTGCCTCTCTGTCTACTTGTGATCTCTGTCAAATAAATACATAAAATCTTAAAAAAAAAAAAAAA
>CM053603.1:176446447-176489825 GCA_028646535.1 Procyon lotor
CAGGCATCAAACAAACAAACAAACCTGGAAATAATTCATCCCGTGTGGAAAAGCACTACACGAAATACTACAAGGATATTTTTTTTGAGTAAAGGAAAAATGTTCCCAGATGGAAGCACAGAACTTCAGAAGGGAACAAAGAACAGTGGAAACAATAAATACATGGGAAAAGAGAAAAGAATATTTTCTGGTTTGAAGCCAAAATAATAAGAGTGTCTTGTGAACTTTATAACATATGTAGAGGTAAAATTATATAGCAATATCCCACAGTGGGGGATGGAGTAAACGGGCTTAAACTGTTGTAAGATTATCGCATTATTAGTTAAGAGATAGAAGTACCAATTTAAGGGCGCCTGAGTGGCTCAGTCTCAATTTTGGCTCAGGTCATAACCTCAGGGTCCTGAGATGGAGCTCCACATAGGGCTTCATGCTGGGCCTCTCTTTGTCCCTCCCTCTGCCTCTACCTCCATCTCTTAAAAAAATATCAATTTAAGGTCAAAATTAATAGGTCAGAGATGCATAATGAACTCTTTAGGGCAATCACCCCTCAAAGAAGTATAATTAAATAGCTAATGGACCATGGGGTGCTTGGCTCGCTCAGTTGGAAGAGCATGTGTCTCTTGATCTCAGGGATTGTGAGCTGAAGTCTCACATTGAGCACAGAGATTACATAAATGAATAAATAAAAAATTAAAAAAAGCTAATGGATGCAAAAATGGAGTAGAAAAATACATGATTAATTTTCAATTCTGGTTGTTGGTTTATTTCTTTAATTCTGTTAATTTCTATTTTGAAATCATGTTATCAAAGACATACAAACTTCAGATTCTTGGGTTTTCTTGTTGAATTGACAAGATTCGTAAGGAATCTTATGGAAAGGAAACACTTTCTTTTCACGCTAGTAATACTTCTTGCCTTAAAGTAGAGTTAGTCTGTTATGAATTCAGCCAAATTTCTTTTTGCTGGTATTGTGTGGTATAACTTTGTCACTCCCTACTTTCATCCTTAACCTTGCCCTTATATTTGATTTGTGCTCACTATAAACAGTCATGTTTTGGGTTAAACAACCATGTTCAACCCAACATGGTTGGGTCGCAACTCTTTTTATTTAGTCTGACTGTTTTATTCTTTTAACTGGAGTGTTTTACATTTACATTTCAACTAATTACCAATATAGTTGCATGAAATCCTACCATGTTGGTATTTGTTTTTTATTTGTTCCATCTGTTCTATTCCTTTGTTCCTCATTTTCTCCCTTTCTGAAGATTAATCATGTATTTTTCTATTCCATTTTCTCATCTATTAGCTTTTCATACCTTCATGTGCAAATTCTTATGCAAATATCGCATACATACATATATACCCACATACATATGCACATGCATAAACTCATGTACATATATACTTCAGGTTTGTGCACTTTTGCTATCAGCAAAATGTTAACAAATATACTACCAAACAGGATTTATCAGCAAGTGAAGATAAGAATGCACACCAGGACCAAGAATGCAAAGATGATTCAGTATTAGGAAATCCACTTAATTCTAAGGAGAAAATTGTGTAGTCACTTTTGTACATGTTCAAATTGTCAAATGACAAAATGTGACAATTTGTTCTTCATTTTTCAAAGGCAATAACATGGGAATAAATAGATACCTTTTAAGTATATATATATATCTGAACCTCAAAATCAAAAGCACACTCACTCAATCAAGAAATACTACGGGGGGGGGGGAATATGCTTTTCCCCTTAAGTCAAGAAAAAGACAAGTGTTTGCTCACCATCACACTATTACTTAATTTTGTACTAGAGGTACTAGCCAACACAACTAGAAAAAGAACACAATTAAAAGTATAAAAATCAAGCAAAAAGAGGTAAAACTACCACTTTTTGCAGGAGATTTGTTTTATTCTTTGAAACCCTAAGAGAAATGAGTGGGAACTACTACAATCAATAAGAGAATATGGTAGGATAGTAGGATAAGTAAAATTAATCTACAGAAATCAATAGCTTTTGTTTGTATAAGCAAATCAGGCAATATTACATAAGAAAATAGCTGATTTACAATAAAAAAGATAAAATAATTAAAAGTAAGCCTACCAGGATACAAGCAAGGCCTACATAATCTCTTAAATGCTCATAAGTGAACCAAAAAAGGAGAGAGAGAGAGAGAAGGAGAGAGTGGGGTGCCTGGGTGGCTCAGTTGGTTAAGTGTCTGCCTTCGGCTCAAGTCATGATCCCAGGGTCCTGGGATCGAGTCCCACATCATGCTCCTTCTCAGCAGGGAGCCTGCTTCTCCCTCTCCCTCTGCTGGCCACTCTCTCTGCTTCTCTCTCCCTCTGACAAATGAATAAACAAAATCTTAAAAAAAAGAGAGAGAGAGAGAGAAAAAGTACAAGACTTGAAAAGATTAAAAGACATACCACGTCCTTAGACAGGGAGACTTCACCTTATGTCACTATCCCTCAACTTACAAGTGTTAATTTATAAATATTATCCCAATAAAACCATAAAAAGAGAGTCGCCTGGGTGGCTCAGTTGGTTAAGCAGCTGTCTTCAGCTTGAATCATGATCTCAGGGTCCTGGGATCAAGCCCCACATCAGGCTCCTTGCTCAGCAGGGAGCCTGCTTCTCCCTCTGCGTCTGCCTGCCTCTCTGCCTGCTTGTGCTCTCTCTCTCTGACAAATAAATAAAAATCTTTAAAAAAAAGTATAAAAAGAAATTTTTATGTATTCAAGGTGATTTTAACTTTCATATGGACAAATAAAAATAAACCAAGTAATTTTGATAAAGAAAATAAATGAGGAATAGCTACATCATACATTTAAATGCACTTAAAATCTTCAATAATTAAAACAGTATAATCATAGAATATGACTAATCAGCCTGACATATGGCATAGAATTGAAAAGCCTGAAAAATACCCAAATACATATAGAAATTTTAAGATAAAGGTGACATCTCAAATACATAAGGGAAAGATGGACCAGCTGATGGGTGATGTTGCTAAAAAGTATTTTGAAATTTTTATTTATTAGAGAGAGAAAGAGAGAATGGGGGTGGGGGACACAAAAGGAGAGTGAGGAAGATGAGCAGACTCCCCACTATCAGGGAGCCTGACATGGGGCTCGATTCCAGGAGCCTGAGATCTGACGTGAGCTGAAGTCAGATGCTTAGCCAACTGAGCGACCCAGGCGCCCTGATAACAAATATTTTGTATCTAAACTTCACATCTATGGTAGAATAAATTCTACCTACATAAGCTTTAAATATGAACATTTAAAACATAAAAAAAAATGGGAGATGAAGAAAGTCTTGCTAACTATGACTCAAAATCTAGAAGCCACGAAACAAATGGTTGACAATTTCAACTACATGAAAATCAAAACCTTCCACGTGGCAGAAAGCAAACAAATTTTGAAAACCACTCAAAGCAGGGGCACCCGGGTGGCTCATGTTGCGCTCCACGCTGTGGCGCCTACTAAAACAGAACAGAACGAAACAAAACAAAAAACCACCCTAAGCAAAGTCAATAAGTGAGTGACAAAGTGAGAAATGCATAGCTCATATCACAGAGGCTTTCCTTCCCCAAAGAGCTCCTGCACACGGATGAGGCAAAGACCCACAAACCAATAGGAAAGTGGACATGGATACAAACAGTTTGCAAGAAAAACACTTGGTTCCTAAACATACAAAAATTGGCTCAATGTCAATCGCAACAAGAATTCTACATATTAAAACCATACTGATTTAAAAAAATAACTTATCAGACATGGCAAAAATCCAAAAGCTTGAAAACAAACTCCGTTGGGGAGCTCTGCAGACACCGGCGCTCTCTGCTACCAGGAACAGACTCTGGCATACCCCCTGCAGAGGGCCATTTGGCAACATCTGTCCACATTAGAGATGCATTTACCTTTGACTCAGCCATTTTACTTCTAGGAATTTACCTTCTGCATAAACATCACGCGCTACGTGAGTTGCAGCGTTATCCGTGGCAGCTTTGTTTGAAAGCTAAAGATTGCGAACAACTTAAACGTCCACACACGGGAGACTGTTTAGGCACCTTTTGCACGGTAAGTAAGCATCAGTGAAGGAGAAAAATGACTTGGTGTATGCTCCACGATGGAAAGATCTCTAAGACATAGTTAACTGAAAAGAATAAGGTACAGGACAGCAAGTAGAAGGAGTTGGAAGTGAGAGGAGAATATGTATTTGATTTACTTGTATGTGCGATAAAGAAAGGAAGGGGGGAGGGAGGAGGGGGAGAAGGGAGAAAGACAGGAAGGAAGGAAGGAAGGAAGGAAGGAAGGAAGGAAGGAAGGAAGGAAGGAAGGAAAGGAGGGAGGGAGGGAGGGAGGGAGGGAGGAAGGAAGGAAGGAAGAAAGAAAAAGAAAAAAGAGAAAAAAAGAATGACAGGAAAGAAGGAAGGAAGGAAGGTAGGAAGGGAGGGAGGGAGGGAGGGAGGGAGGGAGGAAAGAAGGAAGGAAGGAAGGAAGGAAGGAAGGAAGGAAGGAAGGAAGGAAGGAAGGAAGCCAGAGATAAATTAATAACAGTGGCTACCTTTTGAGGTGAGGGAAGAGAAACGAGCTAATGAGAAAAGGTGTTTTCCACCGTGTAATGTTTTATAACTGTTGGTTTTTTAAATCATATGCTATAGTACTTCCTCAAAACGTGAAATAAATAAATGTTTAGCCATGAGAAGGAGGTGTAGAACAATGGCCCCTCTCCCTCCCTCCCTCGTCCCCAGAGCAACCTGGCCCCCACAGGGCAGAGCTGAGGGACAAGCACCGGGCTGTCGCGGTTTCACAGAGCCCGGGTGGGTGTAGCTGAGGTTTAGGACGTGCTCAGTCCTGTCCAGGGAGGTCAAGGGTCTTTCTCGAGCTGAAAGCCCAGGGCTGGGAGACTCTGAGCTGACGAGTCCCGTGATTTCAGAATGGGGCCTTGGCCCTCACGTGAGGCTGAGGCCTGGATACCTGATGGCTTTTGTGATTTCTCCAGGGGCGACACGGCATCCAGCAACCGGTGTGGTCATTTCTTTCTTCACGAGGCCTTTCATCATCACAGTGTGGCTGAGGGCAGTAGCCCCAGCCCCACAGGTGGCCCACGCCTGTGACTGGCAGCCAGCAGCGGCCCGAGGGGACAGGTGAGCCACAGCGCCCTCCCTGCTTCTCAACGTCAGGCACGCCTTTGGTGCATGAGCACCTGCTAGGATCCCCTTGCAGTCCCGGGGTACCTCTGGGGTTCCCAAAGCTCCCGGTCTCTTCGTCCTTTCAGGCCCATCTGCACAATTCAGCAAGTGTTAGAGACTGCTTTGTATCAGTCACCAATGGCTTTTGCAGCTCAAGACGGTGGCCCCTATCGGAGCAAGGGTCTGTGTTATCCTTCCTCGTGTTCTCTGGAGCCCCGCCCCCTGCACGGGCTGGAACACACAGCGAGGCTTCCAATAAATGCTTGCTGGTTGCCTGCCAGTCTCCAAGCTAGAGATGGAGTTACATTACAGCTAGTGAAGCCCCAAGGGGGAATCTTCAGCACCACTGTCCACTGGCTGTCCCAACGCTCACCTCGTCCCCATCGTCCACCCCCCCCCCCCAGGGACAGTGCCTGCCTTCAGGTTTTCTCCAGCTGGGAGGGCCACAGTCCCACCTCGGGTCCATTGCCCCGGCCAGCTCCCCCCCACCACGGGAAGGTTCTTCCCCAGAAATCCATAGGGCTTAGCCCCTCACTTCTTAATCAGGTCTCTGCTCAAAGATGGCTTTTTCAGTGAGCCCTTCCCTACCCTCCCTGGGGTGCCTGGGTGGCTCAGTGGGTTAAGCATCTGACTCTGGATTTTGGCTCGGGTCATGATCTCAGGGTCCCTAGATAGAGCCCGGTCATGGGACTCTGAGCTCAGCGGGGAGTCTGCTTAAGATTCTCTCTCCCTCTCCCTCTGCCCTTCCCCATCCCTCCCCCCATGTGTGTGCGCACACAGGCACAATTTCTCAAAAAAAAAGAAAATGAAATCACTCCCCTACCTTCCATATCCCTACCCCTCTTTCCTGCTAGCCACTTATCATCACCTCGAATATTCTATAGCTTTATCTGTTCTATGCCCTGTGTTTCCCATGACAATATGAGCTTCCCCAGAGCAGAGATTGTTGTTTTGTTCAGTGCTGTCCCCCCAGGCATAGAACAATGCCTGGAACATATTAGGTGCTCAGTAAATATTTACCGAAAACATTAATATATGTAGTGATCCATTAATTTAGCCGTGGCTCTTTGTCAAAGTTCATTCAACTGAAAAGACGCAGGTTATATATTGTTTGCATATGTGGGTAAAAATACTCCCATCTATTTCTTTACAAGCAGTTTCATAGATACCATTTCATTTTATTTTAGTCTCAGGAAGTAAAATTTTGCAGAGGTGAAATCTAAGACTCAGAAAAATTAGATTTTCCAGGACCTTTAGCTGGTTTGTAGCAGAACCTGGGCAGAGCTTTTCTGTCTCCCTGTGTTTGGCTTGGTTCACCCACCTTTCAGAATGGGGATGGCGCCTTCTTTCTGTTTCCTGGTGCTTTCCGAAGCTTCATCCTCTCCTTTAAGAAGCAAAACCTGTATTTTTCCCCTTTCCTTCTCCTTTCTCCCAGATAGCTCAGGGCCCATTGTCCCCCGCCCCCCTTTCAATTCAAGAAGAAGCCATTGTGATTGTCCGTTGGCAGAACCCGCTCTTGGGCAAGGTTGCATTCTAATTTTTGGACTCTGTTCACTAGGTTCTTTCACGTTGCAAGGAGCAGACACGGGCCCAGATCCCCCTGAATAACGTGGATTCATTTCAATAATTCACGTGGGGTTAAGAAAGATAGGGATCTGGTAACAGCCCAGCTTCTTGGAAATGCAGCTGCCTCACTCCAGGGCTGGAACACAGGCTCCCCAGCGCCTCCCCCTTCTGGCTGACTCCCCTCCCTGTATCTGGGATCTGCGTCCCCTCCTCCTCTGCACTGGCCGACTGAGCAAGATGTCCCTTCTTTGTGGCCCTGGAATTTTCTGTGCTTCTCTGGATTATGGCTCTGATCCCGTTGCATGGAGTTTGGTCTGCTCTCCATCTACCCTCCTCACCTTCCTTATAAATCCACCTTTCAGTAACTCCCAATCTTTTGCTCTCTAGGACCCACCGGCCACTTCTGAAAGGTCTGGGTCGGTAGTCTTTGGATGGATAGATCTAGAAAGATGCCCGGTTCATTCATGCTCCCTACACATACTGAGTTGCAAAGCCCAGCAGAGGAACTTGGGGGACAATTCTAGACAGGACTTACAGCTTGCTTTGGCAAGAGTGGGGCTGAGGACGGTGCTTTCTGTCTCTCTCTCTCTCTCTCTCTCTCTCTCTCACACACACACACACACACACACACACACACACACACACACACACACGCAACTCAGTTACATCCCCTCCTCCACGCCCCCACCAAGACACAGGCATCGCCAGCTTCTCCCACGGTGACTCGGGAAAAGCGCCTGGAAGCCGGGCAGACTGGCTTGGGGACCGGACTAGGGGACCCGCTAGGGGGCCGGCTCCGGATGGGCTCAGGATCGGCTCAGGGACCGGCTTGGGGACCGCTGCGGAATGCGGAGCGCGCGACGCCGCCAGGGGCCGCAGCAGCCGCCGGCGCATGGAATTTTCCACCGGCCGGCCGAGCTTGCACAATCGCGTCTCATTGGTCGAGCGGGGGTGTCTGTCCCGCGTGGGGACGCAGATTAGATTAGCCAGGGAGCCCTCCTCAGTGGGCTTGGCAGGGTTCTGATTAATCAGGCCAACGGGGCCAGGGACGGGAGGCCAGGGAGGGTGGGACCCAGGAGGAGCCCAAGCCTGTTATCAAAGCCAGCTCAGCCGAAGCCTTTGGATGTCACCTTTCTGCACAGAAAATGCTCCAGTGAGCCGGGAACGTCAGGGGAGACATTAGAATTTGCCTCTTTATAGTAAATTCCCCTGGAAACCACAAGAAAATAAGCTTCCCAATGCTAAACCCGGCTGTTTCCCGCATCCTCCCCCGCCTCTCGGCCCCTTCCCTTTAAAGTCCTTCTTCCAGACCCTGGTATTTAACCCTTTGAACATGCAATGGCCCATCCTCAGGGTCAATCAAGAAATGCAGACAGTGAAAGACAATCAGAAACAGGGAGAGCAGGACCTTTTAGGTCTGTTGGAGAATCAGCATGAACTCCCCACGCAGGAATTAAAATAGGCACCAAGACCTGTGAGAGAGAACATCACTGTGCTCAAATCCTTAGCTTAATAGAATTTATGTGTGAGCTGGTCATGTTGATTTATGATTAAAAATACTACGCTTGTTTTGTTTGCTCCTGAAGTTTCTGGCATTAGGAAGCTCCTTTCTGGAACTTACTGTAAGTCAGCCAGAAAGCCTAGCTCCGGCTCTGGAGGAATGTCTGGTGAATTAATGAATGATGTCCCCTGCAGTCTGCCTGTCGGTCTTTAGAATGACGGCCCTGTGAGCTCCTGGGTCCTAGTGCTGGTGCTCTAGTCACATGACCTTGGACAACTCATTTCGCTCAGCATCAGATTCCTTGCTTTTAAAATGGCACAGATACAAGACGCCTGGGTGGCTCATTTGGTTAAGCCTCTGCCTTCAGCTCTGGTCATGATCCCAGGCCCCTGGGATCGAGTCCCACATTGGGTTCTCTGCTCAGTGGGGAGCCTGCTTCTCCTTCTCCCTCTGCCTGCTGCTCCCCTTGCTTGTGTTCTTGCTCAATCTCTCTCTCTCTCTGACAAGTAAAATCTTTTTAAGAAAATGGCATGGATAGGTTCCTCAAGAAGTTAAATAACAAAATTATACCACGTGATCCAGCTGTCTCACTCCCAGGGACACACGGACTCAGAACAGATCCTCGTACACAACTGTTCACAGCAGCACTGTTCACAAGGACAACCCAAGCGTCCATCAACGGATGAACCCACACAAACAAAAGGTGGGTATGTACACCACGGACTGTTGCTCGGCCATAAAAAGGAGCGAAGTACTGACATAGCCCACGGCATGGATGAACCCCATGATGCGAGTGAAAGAGGAAAGACACAAAAGGCCACACGTTGTACGATTGCATTTATGGGACATGTCCTGTAGCGGTGACTCTAGAGAGACAGGAAGTGGCTGGTGGTTGACAGGGCCTGGGGGAAGGTGGGCCGGGGTACCATTAGCTTCAGTGAGCCCACATTTTCTTTTGGAGGTGATGAAAATGTTTTGGAAGGGAAGAGAGGCCGTGGTTACGTAACGCCAAATGTACTGAATGCCACCAAAACGCTCACTCCCAAATGGCTAATTTTACGTTGTATGAGTTTCACTCCAATTAAAAAAATTTAATCAAGTTACCCGACTGAGGATTAAATGTGACATCTACGCAGAAATGTCTGAGCAAGTGAAACATCTCATTCTTTGATTCTGCGTTATTGCTTGGGCCACGTGTGGGTGAGAACAGGGGGCTTCGTGAGGTTGACCCAAGGCCCAGCACGGGGGGGCTCCACAGCGGTCTGTCCCGTAGGCAGAAGGGCCTTGAGGGATGGCGAAAACCATCCGAAATGCTGAACGGTAGGACTGGAATTTTTAACAATTTTGACGCAGGCTCCTCAGAGGACCCAAGCCCAGCACTGGCACTAGGACTCACCACTCAGACGGGGAGCCTGGAGGCCCAGGCTGCCCGCAACTCTGCCGCCTTCCACCTGGGACCTCAGGCTTACGGCTCCCCCCAGGAGTCCCTGTCTGATCTCAACAGTTCGGTTTATGGAAGCAGCTTCTACACGGGGCTGCTCTCAGAATTAAGCTAAGTAACGCATGTGCTGGAAACCAAGTTAGCTGGTGTCATTAAGCCAAAGGTAAATGACGAATGACAAATACTGGGTGGGGGCACCTGGATGGCTTGATCAGTGAAGCGTCTGCCTTGGCTCAGTCATGATACGGGGTCCTGGGACCGAGCCCCGGGTCCTGCTCCCTGCTCAGCGGGGAGTCTGCTTTTCCCTCTCCCTCTGTGTGTGCACTCTTTCTCTCCCGAGCAAATAAATAAACTCTTTAGAAAACAACACGGGGTGATTCGGGCTCTGCTGGGGGCAGGCAGACAAGGGGACAGTTTGAACATTTAAAACAAAAAGGGAGGCACCTTGAAGTTGTTCTTGACGTGGCTTTGAGCAAGCAACACTGCAGGGGGGGATGGGAGAAGCTGGGAGACAGGACAATCACAAGAAGGGATAGAACTTCAAAGGGGTTGTTCTGAAAATAAAGGAAAGCGAATGTGTCAGGTAGCAGGAGGGGCTCAGACGTGGGGATGACACAAATTTGGGAGTCTCCACAGGGCATGGGATGAACCTTCTTTTGTTGTCACAGTGAAAGGGGGACTGAAATTTTGTCCCCTGCAATAGGGCACTTGGAAAGTCCAACTCTCAAAGCAGAATCCACTGCCCCTGGGGACTCCCTCAGAGGAAAACCGCTAATGAACTAAAGTCAGTGGAGACCCACTGCGCAGGCGCCCTTGAACCTCTCGTCTTGTTCCCACCTGAGCTGAAAGTCCCATTATAAGAGGAAGCTTTCTGCAAATTATCCTGGAGCCAACAGTCTTTTGCAGCAAAAGGGAGGGCTACGTGGTGGCGCACTTAATGGGACCAAGGATGGTTTACGGTTCCCTATGGTGACTTCACTCAGCTACTGTAATAACCAGCTTTGTAATGGTCCCCCTTTCCACACTGTAACTGGAGCCCCCCATTCCCTAGCCACATGCCAGTGTTAATGCCAGGGGTACCCCAAGGGAAGCCCCGGCCTCTGGGATACTCCTTGCATTGTAAGCCTGTGTCCCCAAAGCCTCGCTCCCACCTGTTCAGGGCAGGGAGCCCAGTGAATGAGCATTCTAGAAAGAGCAGGGCACTGCACCCCAGAAGTGTGGATGTCTGGGCTTTGTTGGAAAGCAGTGTCTTCAGATCTATGTAATCAAAGATAGAGACGGAGATAACAAGGGTATCAAATCAATACCTTGTACATCCTAAACTTACACAATGTTCTAGGTGAATCAAATCCCCAAAAAGCTGGAAAAAAGATACAGACACACACACAGTGTTAACTATTAACAGTATATAGATATTCAGATTTTATGAGAAATTGAATATGAAAAAGGGGAAGCGTCTTCTACTAGAAATAACCTGAAACCACTATTCTACATGATTTTCATGCTTATAGTCTATCTCCCCTTCCCACTACTCCCCTCCCTCCCCTCCCAATGCTTGCCTCCACCCCTTCTAAAACTGACACAGGGAAAATACTTTGCCTTGGATGACAAGAAACTCACAGTTAAATGTACTAAGCAATTATGTTAAGTGTATTCAATGACTAGAGTCATAACTGATTTCAAATGCCTCTTCATTTTTTTTAACACAAGTAACATGTTTATTGTAGAAATTTAAAAAACACGAGTAAAAAAAAACACTTGGGCACCCCAATCTTGCCATTCAGAAATGACTATTGAAATTTCTAATTCTGGGGCACCTGAGTGGCTCAGTCAGTTAAACATCTGCCTTCTGCTCAGGTCATGATCCCGGGGTCCTGGGCTGGAGCCTCAAGTAAGGCTCTCTGCTCAGCGGGAGTCACCTTGTCCCTCTCCCCTGCCCGACCCCCACTCGTGCTCGCTGGTGTGCTCTCTC
The DNA here is from genome assembly GCA_028646535.1 of Procyon lotor. Lineage (NCBI taxonomy): Eukaryota > Metazoa > Chordata > Mammalia > Carnivora > Procyonidae > Procyon > Procyon lotor. Next base: position 176,458,120 of record CM053603.1, read on the forward strand.
AAATAAATAAAATCTTTAATAAATTGTTTTAGTTCCCATTTACATTGCTTTGGTAACACTCATATGTACACGTGTATACACACACGCACACATGTGTGCACACACACACACGGAACCAGCTCAAGACGATGAGCATGGGGGCCCCCCGTGAGCTCATTTGTGGGGGCAGAGAGAACTGGAGGTCAATGCTAAATGCATGGAGGCACGGGGTCAGGCAGAAAATGAGGAGGTCCGCCCAACTGCGGACACGGCCTCTGGTTCCCTGCCTGTCCCCGAGCCAGGGCTCAGCCCCCTGGAACAGCCCAGCTTCACCTTCCTTGTTCTTCGCAGAAAACAGCATGAGACCAAGACAGATGTTGGCAGCAAAGTGGGCGGGGGGTGGACATCTGGGGCAGACCTCTCCGAGGCACCAGCAGCAAAAGAGGGGCTTGGGACTGTCCCCACACACCTCTACAGGTGATGGAAACCAGGGGGCCAGAGAGACACTCTGGGGCCATTATGGTCCTAACAGGTGGGAAACACCCCTAAGGCTACTCAGAGATAGCTGCGGGGTAACTGTGGAGGCAGGTGCTACCTCAGGAGACTGAGAGCCGCCAGCTAGGGGAATTTGAGTAATTATGACTAACGCGACTTCATTTTTTCCAAAAGCCGGTAAAGCCCGGGAAAATGAGTGATCGCTGTATCACTATATATATCTTTTATCTTCTTAATATAAAATTGGATCCTACCACAATTTGATTAGTAAACTGTTTTCTTTGCTAAACAAGATCTCATGAGTATATTTTTCATGTGGGTAAAGAGATAACTACGATCAGTTTCTAACTGTGCTCTAGAGTTTTACCAAATTCTAGGGACCACAGAGGGTGCTTCAAGATCCCCACGGAAGGGAGAACAGATTTTGCAAGGGGAAGAAGACTGTGAGTTCCTACCCTCAGCACACTCAGGATAATTGTCTACTTTTAACAGTTCTCCGTACTAAGGTTCTATGAAAGGCTGAGTATTAAGAAGGGAAGGTGCCCACTACTAGAACTAATTTGAAACCACAGTTCTACACAATTTTTTTTAAAGATTTTTTTATGTATCCAATTGAGAGAGAGCGAGTGAGAGCACAAGGAGGGGGAGGGTCAGAAAGAGAGGGAGAAGCAGACTCCCCACTGAGCAGGGTGCCCAATGTGGGGCTCAATCCCAGGACCCCGGGATCACAACCTAAGCCTGAGCAGAAGGCAGATGTTCAAACAGCTGCTGCAAGGGACCCCTCTATGCAATTTTTTTTTAATTTATTTGACAGAGAGAGAGAGATCACAAGTAGGCAGAGAGGCAGGCAGAGAGGGAAGGGGAAGCAGGTTCCCTGCTGAGCAGAGAGCCCGATGTGATGCAGGGCTCAATGAGGGGCTCAATCCCAGGACCCTGAGATCATGACCTGAGCTGAAGGCAGAGGCTTTAACCCACTGAGCCACCCAGGCACCCTCTATGCAATTTTTAAAATGCTTTTTAGCATTTCATCCTGGGGGTAAACAATAACATATTGATCAAGCCTCTATTTTTGGACATTTAGATTGCATAGAAGTTAGGAGTTGTGCTCAAATGCAAATATCACACTCCTGAGAGACAGTGATTTCAATTAGGATTTTATTTTTCTCATATAATGGAAAGTCTGGAAAGAGGCAGGGCTGACATCAGGTTAGTGAATAATGGATCACCAACATCCCATCCGAGATCCAGGCAGAATAAAGGGGAGAGGGCAACAAAGTTCATAGGTCAGAAGGGGCTGGTAACTGAGTGGATTCTCTTCATAGACAGTTGGCCCAAAGATGTCTCCAAACAACAAATCCACCCCTTTTCGCAAAGAGTCCAGAAAATGTGTTCGGCTGAATATCTCCCCTTGGCCCCCCCCACAAAACTGGGGTTCTGTTAGTAAGGTTGAAGATTAGAAAAACTTAGCCATCATCTGAAAATCCTTTTGCCCTATCTTTGAAGCTACAGTACCACCTAAATTTTAACTTAAGATCAAATCATAGAAATGAAATTATTCCTTCAAAGAGCTGTGCCACTGAACTAATTTACTAATTCCCACCAGCATATCAAACAAAAAGTCTCTCTTTAACAAAAACATTACCAGGATCTCTTTTTATTTTTACTTCTTGTTACTTTAATCCGGAAATTTTTTCATGATTGTTTTTCCCTGTTTGAAAATATTTTTAAAATATGGAAGTCTTGTTTTGATTCGTATCAATGCGACATGAATGTTCCAAGCAGGGTTTCTTAAATTTTAATATATGTATAAATAACCTGGGGTCTTATTAAAATGCGGATACTCATGCCACAGGTCTGGAGTCAGCTCAGAATATGCATTTCTTTTTTTTTTTTTTTAATTCTTAATTTTACTGATTTTATTTTTTATTTTTTTTTTGAGACAATCTGCATTTCTAAGAAGCTCTCCAAATGAGGCAGGTGCTGCCTCCACAGACCTCCTTTGATAGTGAGCTCCCCCAGCTGCCCTACCAGTGCAATTCCGTTAGAAGACAGAATATGCGGGGCGCCTGGGTGGCTCAGTGGGTTAAGCGTCTGCCTTCAGCTCAGGTCATGATCCCAGGTCCTGGCATTGAGCACCGCATCAGGTTCTTTGCTCAGCGGGGAGCCTGCTTCTCCCTCTCCCCCTGCCTGCCGCTCCCCCCCACCGCTTGTGCTCTCTCGCTGCTCTGTCAAATAAATAAAATCTTAAAAAAAAGAAGAAGAAGAAGAAGAAGACAGAATATGCCTGGACCAGTGAGTGGGAATGGCTCTCTTCCCTAAGAGGACCTCTGCACACAAAGCAGGGTCAGATCAGCAAACACTCCAAGTGAGGATTTGGTCCAGGAGCCAAATCTCTCATCCATATGCTCTCAGGGCTTTTGAGGGAGACAAGCGGCTTTACCCAGGTTAAAGTCAAGGGTCGGGAAGGCAAAAGATGGGAAAGTCAAGCACGTTTGCAGCTCTTGTCCAAACAAGAGACAGGAGCGGCTGGTGGGCCCCTGGGAAAGGCAGCAGGGCATTCAGGCGGGATCAATGGCTGAAGTACTAATTCAGCTTTGGCTCCCTTATTCCCCACCCACACCAATTTCCATCCAGCAGCCCAGCTTCACACTTCCTTGTCTTAGGGATCTGAGCCAGCTGTAAGGATTCCTGCTTTTGTAAATGCTAAATCCCTGGATGAGATTATGCCAAGGGCCTGGAAGATGGGAGCAGAAGGGAGCAGCAGGGGAGGCAGTAAGAGCCCAGAGGCGTGCCCAGAGAGGTGCCCCTAAGCACCCCTTCCCAGATCCCCGTTCCCACACACACAGCTGAACCGCAGGGTCTGAGCGCTGGGCACCCAGACAGTGGAAGGGTGGGGAGAAGGGGGATTACCTTCTGGGGTTTGGGGGATCATCTCTGTTGATACTCCTTATCCTAAAGCCGACTTTGTCTGATCTTAAGGTCATCGCACCAGCTTTTTAGGCTTTGACTTGGCATAGTACATCTTTTCCCATCCTTTTCCTTTTAGCCTGACTGTGCCCTTATATTTAAAGTATGTCTCCTGTAAGCCTTTTTGTCATCATTGGAGAGGGGGCCTACCAACAACTAGGGGGTGCGGGCTTTATGGGGCTTAGAAAGTCCCCATGGGTCATAAGGAAAAAAGGTTTCTAATGCTACTAATAGAAATTAGGGACCTTTTTAAATAACGGGAAACCCGAATGCGGGCAAGTGCGGTTCCACAGACGAGAAGGTCATGGGATTACAGCTCCCGTGGTTACTGGATACACCCAGCCAGGTGACCAGGGTGAGGGCCTCTAAACCCAGGAAGAGGGCTTGAGAGTGTGTGTGTGTGTGTGTGTGTGTGTGTGTGTGTGTGTGTGTGTATGTGTGTGTGTCCACCTGCCAGGTGCACGGGGCCCATCCAGTGTCCGTTTCCCCAACAACGGGGCTCACAGCAGGGAAACCATCCCCCTCCAGGAGCGTGAAAGCACTCGGGTGCCCTTAGCTCACGCCTACCAACGGTGCAGCACCCCCACAGAGCCGGACTACCCAGAAATCCCCGAAAACATGGCCAAGAGACAGCATTCCTTCCTCTAGCCCAGGAGGTCCAGCCCTGGCCGTACCTTAGAAGGACCCGCCTGAGATTTCTGTGAAATGTTGGCCATGCCCAGGTTCCGCCCCCATGGGATTCTACAGCATCGATCTGGGGTGAGGGCGAGGCATCTGTATTTTCTTTCTTTCTTTCTTTCTTTTTTTTTAGGCAATTCAACTTGAATCAGTATTGGTCAAGGCTACCTTAAGTAAATCTAACATGCGATCGGATCCTTTGGCAGGCTGGGAGTATTTCAGGGGGGAGCCGGGTGGAAAGCTGCCGGCATCATACGGGGAGGTCTGTGTTGTTCTGTGGCGTTACCATTGCCACCGGGCTGGCTGGCCACTAAGGACGGCTCTGTTGAGATGGAATGTGACCGGGCAGCGCCAGGACCCATCAAACGCACCCGGCGCACGGGGGAGCGGCATTCGATACGGGGGCTCCCCGCGGGGGGAGGACCACGGCTACAAAACGAGGAACGGGAGCCCTGCCTGCTCCTCAGCAAATAATTAGGCCTGAACTGTAGCATTACTTGCTATCGATGTCCGAGGTCAATGCGAATGAATAGATCCCTTTGCTTGGTTTCGTCCCTTAAAGCAAATGTTTCAGCCACCTCCCTTTTCCTCCTCAATTCAGAGTACATTGTCCAGCGCGTCTGAGCCGCTCTGAAAACAAGCCTGTATGGGTATAATGGAAATAAAGCCATTTCCATGAGAAATGGCGTTTCTTGTTTAACCCCACTCGCAAGAGCTTACTCAACCGGGGAGAAAAAAAAAAGCAGTGCTTTTCAAAGTATGAAAAACTACCCATTATCCATTAGAGAGAAGCCAGTGGAAATCAGGAGCTTTTGGCTTCAGGAAGAATGAGTGAATTGGAGGCTCATTTTTTTAAATGGAAAAATGTTCTTTTTTTTCTCTGCCTGCTCACAGCAACTCGTGCATGGTGTGAAGCCCAAACCAGACCTTTTGAAAATCACATTGTTCTAGGGCTAGGGGGTTGAGAGAGACAGAGAAGGTTTTCAGTTAGAGGATGAGAATGTTTTCCCCCTCTTGGCCAGACTGAATCCCATCCACTTACCCCAGTCCAAGCATCCCATCCCTGTCCCCACTGTCCCTAGGTGGCAACTGGCTAGATTTCATTAATTAAAACCAAAGCTCCCTGCTGGCAAGCACCAGGTCCCACTGCTGCCCCATCTTCCCAGGATCAGTCCCTGCCTTTCCTTCCTAGCCATTCTTCTCTGCCTCCGGCTTCTCGGGTCCCACGCACGTGCCCCAAGGGGTCCTGTGGTTACTGAAGCCCAGCACAGGACTCCCCTCTGCCGCTTGGACATGACAGTAGAAGGCCACGGCCTCTTCTGCCTGAGCTTCTGACCACTTGGAAAGAGCCCGGGAAGATGCAAGTGAATGGAAGTGTTCCTTCACCCGCCCCCCCTTGGCTTTCAGGGAATAGTCAGGACACACCTCCAGCATTTCCTAGCTCCGACATTGCTCTAGACAGGAGGTAGGGGGTGGGGCAGGGGTAGAGAACGGGATTTCTTCTTAACTCTGAGGCTGGGGTGGCCTGTTCCAGGAGAAAGCCTTGAACAGTAAACACCTAGGAGAGGTGTCAGTAGTCTCGACCCACCTAATGGCCTTGGTGTTTCCACGAGCTAACAAAGATAATACGAGTTTTGCCCTTGCTTGCACACAAATTCCACCAGCCGGCTATCCCTGTGGCCTGCTCAGCACCCAATTGTTCAGAGGTAATTCTACCCTCAAGGATCCATGTCCTATATTCACTGTTTCCAGGTGGAAACTTGCAAGGTTGATTCCTTCCTTACCGCGTGGTTTTCTGTAGCTGGAATTTACAAGGTAGAATTTGAAGAACAAATAAAATAAAACCTCTCTGTCACCTGACCCTCAAGGCAGATTCTTTGGCGAGAAGGTCTGAGATGAATGACTCTAGAAGTAACTAACAATGCCATCTGTGGCTGTTCTGCGGAAGTGTTGGAGAAGCAGCACAGAATAAGGAATGGGTGCACCTGGATTCCGCTCTTAGTCCTGAGTTCAGGGGTCTATGCAGGTACAGGTGCGTATAGAAAATGAACATGTCCTAGGTTTTTCTTCATCTGGCAAGCAGCGATGATCCTTCACCTTCACAGCATTGCCTAGCAGATTAAGTAAGAAATGGTTGTATCAGGGTTCTCCAGGGAAACAGAACCCATAGGATAGATGGAGATAGAGACAGACAGAGACAGGGACATTATAAGGAACTTGCTCATGCCATTGTGTAAGCTGGCGAGTTCCAAGATCTGCAGGGTGAGTAGCTCAGCGAGACCCTCGAAGGAGCCAATGGTATATTTCCAGCCCAACTCCGAAGGCCTGAGAACCAGGAGAGCCAGTTGTGAAGTTCTAACCCAAGGCCAGTAGGCTAAACACCCCCAGAAGAGCTGACATTTCAGTTCAAGTCCAAGCAGCGGAAAGCCAATGTCCCAGCTCAATGGGACAGGCAAGAGAAGTATCTCTTACTCAAGGGAGAGCCAGTCTTTTTGTTCTATTCAGGACTTCAACTGATGAGGTCTCCACACACTACAAGGTGGGGAGATCTGCTTTACCCAGTCTACCAATTTAAGTGTTTATCTCCTCCCAAAACACCCTCCACGAAAACACTAGGAATAACATTGGACCAAATATCTGGGCAGACCCAGTTGATACATAAAATGGACCATCACAGCAGAGTAGAAGGCAGCATCGTATACTGGAAGGAATGCCATTTCTGGATCCCAGCAGCCCAAGGTCAAGGTGCGGTTGTCACTTACGAGTTGTGTGATGTGTAGGTTACTCTGTCACTCTGGGGCTGCTTCAGTGACCTCTTGGGGAAGATGAGGATAACAAAAGAGTCGGCATATGTAAATATATGACATACAGGCACCAAAGCATTAGTTGTTTTGGATGTGAAAAGTACTTTTTTAAGGTTCAGTGTGCCCTTTGCACTAAGAGTACATTGTTCTTTAAGGCAAAAGAGACACTGGACGTGGAAAATAGAGGCATGAATATCAAGAAGGAAAAACAACAGACCAGGGAATGACACAGACCCATGGACGCGTCCTTACTCTTCAATTAGAGTAGACCGGGAACTTGGGAGTTCAGAGAGGCATCACAACTACCTGACTGTGGGATTCCTCTCCTTTAAGGAAACTTCTTCTCTATCTTCCCAGGAGGTTTGTGGGCCCATATTTACCTTGGAACCTAATGGTGGGGTGGCTGTGGTCTTTGCAGAATACAGACCTGTTTCACATTATATGCATGAGAGTTGGATGGTCGTGAAACCCAATATATTTGGGGCCTGATACCATCATCCACCATAAAAGCCAAATATTTTCCCATCTAGAAGTCAAGTTGGAAAAAGGTCTCTCGCAGTGGGTTGGGGTTTTAAAGACACGGTCATGGCTGCAAAGATGGTCTGCTCGTCCAGATAAGACCAGAGCCAACCTGACACCTCATTGCAGCCTGGCCCTCTTCCAAGGCTCTGTTATGCATGTGGGTGGTGTTAACAGCATCCTGGCAGCTGAAGTGGACCAAGAGCCTAATGGTTAGAGTAAACCTAGTCGGGACAGCAAGAAATGCGGGGGATGGACTGGCCAGACAACACTGCGGGGGGCCAGCAGGACGGTGCTTACTGAGTGTGAGATATTTGGGGTTTGGCAAACCCAAAGAATCTGGTTGCCAAGCCCCACTGCCCCTTGTTCCCCTGGTGTATTTCAAAGGAAATTAAATCCACATGTTTCTGATTCGCTGACACTTAAAGCTCATCCAAAGGTGGTTTTGCAAGAGCGGTTTGGACACAAGAAGCCTAGAGAAACTTTAATTATTATTGTTATTTTTCATTTTGAAATGCAGACCTGTATGCTTACATAATGAATGCCATGCCTACAAAACCAGAGGCCAGTTTTGCCTGACCAAAACTTTTTGTCCTGGGTCCACCAGAGACAGATAATTAAAGTCAACTCGAGAAGACAAACATCCAACCTAGAAATCCATCTCGCAAATGGCACTGTCAACGGCCCCTGCTGATTGGGTTGCACCTAAGAACCCCCAAACCTAGAGTTCGAAGCCCTCTGCACAGTATGGATTGAGTCTATGGATTTCATTATTCCCCCAGACTCTGGCCAAGGAAATAGAAACTTAAATCCAAGATGGCATCATCTTGGTAGGTCCTGAGAACCAGGGTCCAAGGATGTGCAACATTGGCACCTCCAAAGCAAAAGGGCTTCACAAAGGTTTTCTGTAGAACGTTCTGAAATGTCTTGCCAGATCCCTAAATGAAACCTAGACAAGGAAAAACCCAAATACTGTTTCAGGGAAATAGAATGACATTAGACACTTAGAAAGAATCAGTGCTTCTGGACAGAACTTGTGATCTCTGAGTCTAGTCACGTGAAAACTATTGGCCAGAGAGCTCGGGGACCAACAGGCCCCCTTCTTCTGAACCAGGGATAAACATTTTTGGTTTCTCCTATCCACTCACCCCCATAGCCACTGCATATAGCTTTTCCTCAAGACTCACCTCAGATCCTCAAGACTCACCTCAGAGGAATTCTCGGACAGAAGAGTGGCTTTATTCCCTCCAGCTGTTTCCACCTGTGCTCCCAGCCCTGGGCCATGAACTGCTTGATTGGCAGCTTGCTTGTTAGTCTCCATCACTTGTATCCCTCTGCAGGGGCTGGGACATGATGTTTCTTTAAACCTCTCATCAGTGAGGTGATGAGGGCTGATATGAAGACCTGGGACTTCACCTGGAACTCGGCCCTCTCCAGTTTCTCTCTCTGCTCCTGCAGCTGAATTTCTCTGGGTATGCAGCGTACACTTCCGGCTCCCTCTTGCCCTAGAGCCTCCACACATGCTCCCCTGACCCCTCATTTCTTCTCATCCAGGTAACTCGTGCTTATCAGGTCAGATTAGAAGTCCCTTTCTCAAAGAGATGTTTTTTTTCCAGCCCCGGGATGTGCTTCCCTCCCTCCTCTGCATAGTTGATACATATTCATATCTAACTAATCAAATACAAGGTCTCTCTTGTATTTGCCTCCCTTCCCACCAAACTGCTGGCTCCTGGACGCCTCACCCCATCCCCAGCACTGGCACTGAGAAATTGGTGTCAGTTCACTGACCGATGACTTCTCACACTAGCCTTCTCACACCGACCGGTCTTTGCCACCAACACAGCTCATTAACAGCAATGAGAGTGTTTTCAGACACTTGGAAACCAGCACCCACTTGAATGAGTTTGCTAGGGCGGCCATAACAAACGCCACCAACGGGCGGCTTCAAAAACAAACGTTCTGGTTCGAAGTTCCAGAAAGCGGGAGTCTTGAGCTCAAGGAGTCCACAGGGTTGGTTCCTTCTAAGGGCTGTGAGAAAGGTTCTACTCCGGGCCTCTCTTTTAGCTTTTCCCGGTTTGCTGGCAATCTTTGGCACCCCTGGGCTGGAGAAGCATCCTGATCATCTCTGCCCCCATCGTCACGTGGTGGTCTCCCTACGTGCATGTGTGCCTCTGTGTCCAAATATCCCAAGATCCTTTTTTCTAAGGACACTAGTCATGTTGAATCAGAGGTTCCCCCTAATAACCTCATCTTAACTTAATCATCTGCAAACACCCAAATTTCCAAATAAGTTCACTTTCATAGGTATCGAGGGTTAGGACTTTGATGCCTTTTGGGGGAATGCAGTTCAACCTCTAATACCACTCTTCCAGTAAAGAAAAAAAAAACCAGTAGCTTAAAATTGACATTGAAATACAGTAACCAGTTAATTTATTGTCCATGCAGGGACATTTTTTTTTTTTTTTTTTTGAGAATGAAAGGGGGCCCTATTAATGATTTTTCAGGGACAACAGGCATAAACCAGCCCCATCCCAAGCAGACAGTTTCTGATGCATGGCCTCCCTCTGGGGCTAGGCTCCCTGCCCAGGCTTTCCCATGCAAGGATGCATCGTACCTGCACTTCCAATCCCTCTGTGTTTGTGTTCCCAGCAAATTTAGTCTGTTTTATACACAGACGCGGTGAGACCGAGGGATTAGCTGTATTCCGGTGATAGTTAATTCACTGTTTCCAGTTACCAAATGCAAGCCCAATCTCAGCAATTAATTTGACCAGATCAAATCAGGCCCTCTTACACCTGTTCCCCTGTTTTAATTAGGCTCTAATCTCCCCGGGGAAGTTGGAGGCACTGTGCACCATTACCTAAGCCTTAGCTGAGCAAGGCAGTGTCAGATACCCTACGTCGCCATAACGCACAGGCACCATCTCTGAAACGGGTCCTGCCCTTCGGTCTCAAAATTTGCCTCGACAACTGTGATCCCCCATTTTTGTTGCAGATTTTCTTTCATCTCCTCCCAAGGGAAGGCAATGTTCCCAGTGGTGCTTCTTTCTGAGGTAATTGTTGGACAGGAGTCAGCCAGTTAAGGCTGCCCATCTAATTAACAGAGTCTGTTATGATTTATCAGGATAATGAGATGGGGAACAAAGACATCAATTTTTTTTTCCTCTTCCTGATATTTTGGCCTCTTTTCTTCCTTTTGGAAAATGACCCAATGTTAATGAGAAAGGAGTCGCTTATTGTTGGGGTGCAAATAGAGAGATAAATGACATCAGTAATTAAGTCTCAAGCCCTCTTTGGTATACAGAGCCATTTGTCAGGCAAAATTATTCAATTAATTAATTCCATTAGGGCTACCACATTTCTCTAAATCCAGCCATTCAACCATCAGTGATGATAATTCACCTGATACAAAAATAGAATGGTTAGTAAATGCATCCTGAGTCCAGGAAGAAAGGATTTTAGCCACCGCAGAAAGCCTAGCTAGAAGCATTTGATTTGAAAACAGGTAAAGTGATCATAGCTAGCCATGTACCTCTTCCCATCACGGACTAAACAAATGCTCTGGGTGTTCCTTACTTCGAATGCCTAGGGGGAGGAAGGGGGACGTCAGCGTGGTCCAGATCACCTTCTTACACCAAATCAGTGGACAATGTCAAGGCCTCTGCTCAGTTGCCCATCTGTTGTCAGCGAAGGGACAAGGGACAGGAAATGTGATTGTTTCAAGGCAATACAATGAGAAAGAAGGTTCTCAAACCATGCGGTCAGGTGTTTTTTCATATAAAACTATTTCTTCATAAATATTTATCAAAATGTAAATTGGTTTACCAACAGTGCAGTCAGTTTTTGTCTGCTTTCTTTCTTCTTTCAGCAGGGCGAGAATCCTGACCTGACCCATCCATCTCTCCCTGCTCACTGCTCAAGGTAATTCTGTCTCTATTGATGATCAAGTTAACAGAAAACACACCCCATTCTCTTTAATCCCCTTACTCTTTCCACACTCCTTTTCAACTCTCGCCAACTTTCTCAGAGTTCTTTACACCCTCCTAGTGCGAAACTTGCCTTCAAAAAAGGGGGGGGGGGCAGTCCAGAACCACATTTAAGAAATTCGAACTAAAGGAATTAGTATCGTGACATTCTAAACAGAAAGGCCAGCAACTCCTTCAGTCTTGACAAATCCCCATTTATACCTTGTCGTCTGCCTCCAAATCCACCTATCCTTCGCCCACCAATGTGAGCCAAAATAAAATACTATCTCTGTGTTTATCACTTTCTTCTGCTTTGAGTGGTTGCTATTACTACAGGAGCATTGTGATCTGCTCTTTTTCATTGTGACACAGCAGTATTTCAGCTAGATTCAGGATTAAATATGCCCTGTGTGCTGGCGTGGGAACCTTTCTACCATTCCTAGGAAAACAGCTCACATTCCAAACAGCTGACTTCCAAAGTCCAGAATATGATCTGCTTATAAGCTGGGTAGCTGCCTACACAGTTCTAGCCTCTTTTCTCCTCCTGACTAATCAAGGCGTCTTTTGTTTCCTGAGCTCATTCTCCGGAAAGGAGTGTGAAATCAACATTGAAGGCCCCCAAAGCACACAAGCTAGGGTGAGAAGGAAAAAGCCCAGGGAGGTGGTTCGCAAACTTAAGTCAGCATCAGAACCACCTGCAAGGCTCTCAGAACAGACTGCGGGAGATCTGGGGAGGGACCCAAGAACTGGCATTTCTACCCCCTACCCCGCCACCCTGCCCTAATGGAAAATTTGCCTTCAGAAAAAGATGGTCTCATCCAGGGATCACATTTGGAGAAACACTGGCCTAGACACTACAGGTACAAAAAGGGTACAGGGGGCTAAGTAGATAACAGAACCCTGAGTGTCCAGCCAATAACCTGGCTGATGCAAAGGCTACCCTTCCGTGGGATGGATCAGGACAAAAGCAAAGAGGCCCTCCCTGGGTCTCCTCCACCTTTCTCTATAGGCAGAGACCATGCCCTAGAGTTAGGCCACCAATTTCCTTGGAAGAAGTCAGCATCACTTGCAGTTTTAGAATTAGATCCAGTAATAGTGCGGAAGACTCCCAAGATTGTGGGATCTCTGAAACTTGGTGAAAGTGTTTTATTTCGTTTTGCTCTCTCTAATTCCCTTGGATGTCATACATACTCACAGGTGTTGAACAGGCTTGACAAGGCTTGGGGATCTCTTCTTCTACTGTTCTTCAGGGTAGACTCAGACACCCATAGACCTGTTAGAGCAGAATGGGGACCTGAAAATTCTCACTTGACATGCTGTCATTCTACACTTGATCTTAGCCAAAAGGCCGAGAAGCGATGACATGCTGTCATTCTAACAGACACCTGGTCCAATGTTTCCCGAACTTCTCTTTGAATGCCACTCATAGAGATAAACAATCCAACCAATCCCTAAGCAATCCATATTCATGTCTTGATTCTAGCACATTATTCTAATGTCTAGCCCAGGTTCCTCATAGAAAGCAGAGCTTGGGACAAGGGTTTCTGTATAGGAAGCACTCACTGTCTGGGTCCACCTTCCAGCAATGGCTGGCATCAAAGGTGGGCCAGGAGGTGAGAGGCACACACAAAGATGTCCAATATAGTGTATTATAAAAAGAAGAGACTGGAAGTAAAAAATATTTTCTATTTTCTCCACGAATATCATAAATCTCATATTTGCATAACATTTAATATCCAATATATTTTAAAATTTAATTGAATGTGAGGATTAACAGAATTTCAGGAGTGTGTGTAAAACCCATAAACTTTACAAGGGGCCCACATGTCCTATTTCTAGAAAATTCTACCATTTCTTTTTTTTTTTTTAAGATTTTATTTATTTATTTGTCAGAGAGAGAGAGACAGAGCACACAAGCAGGGGGAGCAGCAGGCTGAGCAAGGAGCCTGATAAGGGGCCCAACCACAGAACTCCGGGATTATGACCTGAGCCGAAGGCAGATGCTTAATTGACTGAGCCACTCAGGCGTCCCAAATTCTACCATTTCTGTGCCCCAAAGTCAGTGGGAAACAGTGACGAGACAATAAATTTCATGATAACAATTGCAAAGTCACCAGATACAAGGAGGAAGTCGATAAAAGAATTATTTTGTGTTAGCTGTTTGGTGCTTACATTAAAACACAGGTTGAAATTAAGTAGGAGTTGGGGGATCAAAATCACCTTCATGACCTCATATCTGAAATTCCCATATTTTGTGCTTAAAGAATCAAATTGCTGTTATTTATAATCACTTCTATGTAATCATTGGTTCTTTATCAGCGAAAACCAAAATTAGACATAATTGTCACTATCTTTTCTTTCTGTAACACTAAAGTCCAGGGACATCCTCAGAGGGATAGATTTTGATGAGAAAAAGATCATCTTCAGATAAAGAGAAGATTATCATCAGGTAATTTACTGAATTAACAATATAAATTTCAGCATCTGTGTTGCTAGCCCTTCTAGTCTCTAACAAATGATCCACTCAAGATATGGACCAAAGAACATATGGCTAAGAATAAAGGCCATTTGACACTGTACAGCAGCTTAGAAACTTTGGGGTTCAGCTCAGTTAAATTGGCTGAGGCCGACTCTACCAACATGCTCAGTTAAGCCACCGTCCCTGCCACTCATGGGTACATGATACCCACTCAGGAGTTCTGGCATCATTCTGGTATGAGAGACAGAAGTATTTAAATACTTTCTAAAAAAAACTTCCTATCATTAAAATGTTGAAAAACATGCTACAGTACAGAAACAAGAATAATGAGCCCTCAAATACTTCTCCAGCTCAGTTATCATGGCCAAACTTAAATTCGTTAAAAAAAATTTTTTTTTTTTTATATCTAAATGTGCATCATTTTTGCTCTTAAAGGCAAGAAACCCGGGAAGATTTTCATGACCCCCTGAGGTTTGTGACCTGCTGGTTCTTTGGTTCACTGACCTTGTTCAATCCTCTCTTTATACAAGGGAATGCTATGCTTCTCCCATTCTCTCTGGCTCTCTCTCATGCTTGCAGCAAACTAAGTGAACTCTGTCTATCATTTCAGCAACGGTGACATATAATCCCAGTGTTAAAGGATGGAATTTTCCAATGTAAGAAGCAGCAGAAAGCGAACAGAGGAAACGTTGCCATGAGCAAAGGCTCCTCAACACAGTATCTCCAACTGTGCTACAAAGCAGCCCAGCATTTGGATGAAAAGTGGGGGAAAAAATCTGACAATGGAGTGATTGTTCTCCCTCCACAAGCAATGCTACTATTTCTAACCCCCTCGATGGGATGTGCTGGCACCAGACACACATCGTCTAGGTCTTCCACCAGTGGCGGACAAGCCTAAAGGCAAAGGGGAAAGGTCCTTTTGTTTTCCAAGAGACCAAGATCCACACACCAGGGCTGCAGCCACCAGAACCTTTCCTCACGGAACAAGGGCAGGACAATCAGAGCAGTCACTCACCTTGTCTCATTTGTTCACGAAGAACCCAAAGTCAGCAACACGGATCGGCTCTTTGCATTTTGTCCAACTGCTTGCCTACTACTCTAGAAAAACAACCAAGATCTGCCAAGAATCTGCAATCTCCTAAATCTTAAAAGAATGACTAGCCTATCCAGAGTTTCCATCCAAGGCATTGTTGGTTCCTATACAAGAAAACCCTCTGGGGTGAGAGTCGGGAGGCCAAGAAAGGCATGTGGTTATTTTTGCCACACTTTGGAAAGAATGGGAAGTCTATTTTTGACATCAGCTGTTCAGCTTTCAAATAACTTTGACCCGTAAAACATACCTCATTTAAAAATTGATCACCAATTTTACTTAACTTTAAGCCTTTTTGGTTTTGTACTATTTCAGGGGCATGCACACATGTGCACGTGGGCGTGTGTGCATAAACATGCACTCTCATACCTACATTCTATTTCCTGGCCATATGTGAGGTAAAGTTTTGGCATAGGTTAAGGAATCAAGGTCCCAACTTTCATATGACAACGTCCATCTTTAAAATAATAATAATAATAATAATAAACAGTGATCAGGTGGGGAGTTGGTGGCTTGGTTCAGATGACAGTGCTTCTAAGACTGACCACAGCATACGTGTGCCCTGAGCCATTAAAGAAGGAACTATATGTTTGAGATAGGAGAGGGATAGGAAATGGAGAGGGGCAAGGGGCAAGAAAAGGAATCACACAGTAGTTGTCAACTGTTGCCACAGACGGGCAAGTCATTACTGGTCAACCCTGAGCTGATGGCAGAGATTGGACACAAAGTTCCCCGAGGGCTTGTGAGCCCTAATAAGGATGGCCATGTCACTGAGCACCAATCACCACATTTGCTCACAGAAGTGAAAATGGTTTCTCCATGCGGGGGCCCCTTCCTTGAAGGGAAAGCCAAGAACATGCGTTCCATTGGTTTAAAGAGAAAAGAGTATGTATATCATACAGTCATGAAAGCATTTGCAGTCCAGAGTTCAGCCAGTCTTTCAGTTACAAAACAGAGAGCCGCACTGTGTTACCACAGTGATTCCTAACATGAAAGCATGACGTTGTTTTTGCTCTTACCTCATTTCAAAGGCAAAGAAAATTGCTGTTCTTTGAAGCCTTCGGTTCGTATTGTTCATCTAAAGTAAAAGAAAATTACAAACAGAGGGCAGCTTCCTCTGCCCTCCTCACCTGTGCAACATCAGACACCCACCTCCTGTTAAGTTCTAGAGAACTCGGAAGACACTCCCTATCTTCCCCCAGCCGTCTGGAGACAGGCGCTCTTCCCCCTCGAAGCCACCTCGCCCCATCACTGCAGCCCCCCCCCAGGACCTGACTGACGTAGGAGCTTAATCAGTGTTGTTGACTGACTGAATGCATTTGGGGATTATAAGATTGTAGTCCCATCTATCAAATTAACCTCTTTTTAGGAAAATAGGAGAGATGGAAGTAGAAGAAAATAAGTCAAGGTTTTAAGTTTAGCATAAAACCTCCCTAGATACGGAGATAGTAATGCAAATATTAAACCAAAAAGACACTGAGTTGGAATGCTGCAGGGAGACTGTGCCAGTGTGGCTGGGAATGTCCGGTTCTGGACTGCCATTCCCACATCCCAGGAAACCCCTCTGTCCTGGGCAAACCTTGGCAAGTGATCGCCCTGCACACTCTCAGTGACTCCAAGAGACCAAAATCGAGATGTCGACTCAGCTGGAAATCAGCAAGATGGGAGAGGACTTATCATAAATGCTTGACACACCCTGGACCCTCCTTTCTGTGAGGCTCTACCCCGGCCCCATTGGGTTTCTTTCACTGCACTCAAAACAATGTGATTAGTTTTCTGGTTATTCATTTATCACGGGTCCTCCCTATTCAGTGTGAGTGAGCTCCATGCAGTCAAGGAAATCATCTAGCTGGCTTCCCACTGTAGGCCCAGAACATTCTCCAGCAAACAGAGGACGTTCAAGAAACACGTCTTAGGGGCGCCTGGGTGGCTCAGTGGGTTAAAGCCTCTGCCTTTGGCTTAGGTCATGATCTCAAGGTCCTGGAATCGAGCCCTGCATCGGGCTCTCTGCTCAGTAGGGAGTCTGCTTCCCCCTCTCCCTTTGCCTGCCTCTCTGCCTACTTGTGATCTCTCTCTCTCTCTGTCAAATAAATAAATAAAATCTTGAAAGAAAGAAAGAAAGAAAGAAAGAAAGAAAGAAAGAAAGAAAGAAAGAAAGAAAGAAAGAAAGAAAGAAAGAAAGAAAGAAAGAAATCTTAGATGCAGAACTATCTCCCAGATCATGGAATCTGACAGAATCGTTGTGTTTTACTGATTCTATGATGCAGTTTTTCACAATGTAACAGCTCTGGATTCCCAATGCATCTCAGTCAACCGCGCCTTAGCCATTGGTCTAAGTGGTGGGGGTCATGACATCACTGCCTCTGCCTCTGTTTGTGTGTCCATTGGTCATGGCTTCTCACACTGTCCTCACTTCGATTGTGAGGCATGTGCATCTGCTGGTTTAACCCGAGAACTTAACTGCCATTTAGAAATGTTCTCAAAAAAAAAAAAAATTCCACCATGATTCAGCATTGAAATGACAAGCTATTTTGTACTCAGAAAGGCACAGAAGCCAAACAGTAGGATGTAAATGTGGTATTAGTAATGAATATTTGTCACAGAGGAATGATCATTAAGTCATGTTTTCTTGCAAAGGAACAACAAAGTGCCTCAGGAACCTCAGAAAGGGAGATACCAACAAGGACAGACAAACTGTGTTACTTTCTGTCACCAAGATAGTTTCATTGCTAAATTTCTCAGAAGAGATGATGATTAATTTCAAAAACTCTTTCACTAGAGTGAAATTGATTGATTCCTAGATTGATTCCTAGTCCTTCAGTCAGGACTGTTGTTAAAGGTACCCTTCAGTCTACTGACAGTATTTTTCCTTTCTTATATAAAATAATGGTGGATCTTACAGCCAAGGGTATCTCAGAATTGACTTAATGAAATAAGGTATTAGCCCTTTCCAATCTTTTATTCAGGACTGCAACAGCCCCTGCCAGGGACCAGCAAGGAGATTCCTGGTACATGACAGGGTCAGGAAAGTATAGCAGCTCATTAGGTTTGTGCAACTCTTCCAGAACCTTCTCGTGATTGTTCTCACTAGCCCTTACTACTGGCTGGGCATGTGGAGGGCTCTCTGGTTCTAACACCAACGTTAGTTTTCGGGTACCCATCAATTTCCCATTGGTGCCCCCTCATGCAGAGTACCCTCCTATGCTTGCCCACTTCTGCTCCTCACCCTGGACTCCTTGTTAAACCTGAATGATGCCCATTGACAGAATCTCGTTATAGCCTCAGCACTGCACCTACCAAGTCCTGTCCTGCAGGGCCTGAGAAATCTCAAAACACTTAACTGCAATATGTACCTTTAGGACAGTTATCCACCATCTTTGGTGACAACAAGCTGAATAATTCTGAGAAAGGATTTCATTGTGGTCCCTCTACAGGATGGAAACAAGAGATGCTCAGAACAGTGCAGGTACCACAACAGCAGACAAAAGTTGGTCAGTGTCCCAGCCAGAAAAGTACAGTTGGAAGAGTTATTAAAGACAGTCCAATTCATAATTATGAACAGTGATCATACATTGGTTAAACATTTTTCTCAAAGTCTCTAGAGTCTTTGTTATATGTTTGTCCTTAAGTAGTTTGTTCATTCATTTATTCCCTTTTTTTAAAAGACTTTATTTATTTGAGAGAGAGAGGGAGAGCAGAGAGGGAGGGTGAGAGGAAGAAGCAGATTCCTTGCTGAGCAGAGAACCTGAAGTGGGGCTTGATCCCAGGACCCTGAGATCATGACCTGAGCCAAAGGCAGATGCTTAACCAGACTGAGCCACCCAAGTGCCCTCATTTATTCTTCTATTAACCAGATAATTGAGTGCCTACCATATGTCAGTCCACTCCTCTAGGCACAGGACATAGAAAAACAAACAAAAAAGAAAATTTCTATATAATGTATAGCATAGGATGGGTTTTTAACCTGGGGTCCACAAACTCTCTCCCAGGTGGTGTGTGAACTTGGGTGGGAAACAAAACAAAACAAAACAAAACAAAACACTGTCTCCATTAACCTCTCACCCTTGAAAAAGACTGATTTGTCTCCATCATTATAGTTTTATTTTTTCAAAAAGTTCATATAAATGGAATTATACGATATATAGAACTTCTGAGATTGGCTTTTCTCGCTCAGCATAACACCTTTGAGATTCATCCAAGTTGATATGTGTGTCAATGATTCATCCTTGTTATTGCTAAACTGAGTTGTATTCCACTGTAGGGATGTACCCCAGTTAACTGGTAATATGCAGCTATTGAAAGACATTTGGATTGTTTCTGGATACTGATGAGTATGAACAGAGCTGCTCTAAACATTCAGGTAGATTTTTGTGGAACCTAAATTTTCAGTTCACTTGGGAAAACACCCAGGAGTAGGATTGCTGGGTCATAGGTAAGTCTTTGTTTGGCTTTACAAGAAACCACCAAGTGGTTTTCCAGAGGGGCTGTGCCATTTGGCATTCCCACTGGGAATGTATGAAAGTTCCAATCGCTCTGCATTGTCATGAGCGCTTGGTATTGTCAGTATTTTTTTATTTTCAGCATCGTATTTTGCCATTCAGGGCATGTAGTTATAGCTCATCAGGGTTTAACTTGTATTGCTTTTAATGGTCATTGATGTTGAACAGTTCTTCATGTGCTTATGTATGCTAGATATTTGCCAGTATTTTGTTGAGAATTTTTGCATCTGTGTTCCTGGTGGGTATTGTTCTGTACTCTGCTTTTGTTGTACCATCTTTGTTTGGCTTCAGTATCAGGCTAATGCTGGCCTTATTATTTGAGAAATGTTCCTCTTTTTTGAGAAGTGTTACCTCCCTTTCTATGTTCTGGAAGAGACTGTGCAGAATTTGTTGTATTTTTTCTTTAAATACTCGGTAGAATTTGCTAGTGTGAACCATCACTAGGAGTATTTTGTAAAATTTGCTAGAATGATCTGGAGATTTCAGAAAACCTGGAGATTTCAGAAAACAAGTCTCTAACTACAAACTCCTTTTTAAGAACAGTTTTGGGGTGACTCAACTTACCTATATTTCATCTCAGGAGAATTTGGGTAGTTTGTGTTTTTTGCAGAATTTGTCCATTTTATCTCAATTGTTCAATTTATGAGCAGAGTTTGTAGTGCTAACTCATTTTTTATCCTTGATATTGGTCATTTGTGTTCTCTCTCTTCTTAGAATTCTCATTTGAGATTTATAAATTTCATTAATCTCAAAGAACCAAGTTTTGGTTTCACTGCTTTTCCCTATTGGTTTTGAAACTGTTTTCAATTTGATTAACCTGTGTTCTTATTTCTATTATTCCTTTTCTTTTGCTTGTTTTGGGTTTATTTTGCTCTTCTTTTTCTAATTTCTTAAGACAGTATCTTGGATTATTGGTTTGATAGCTTTCTCATTTCAAATACGAGCATTTTAATTGTGCAAATTTTCCCTTAAGCACTGCTTTATCTGCATTCCACAAGTTTTGATACATATTTTCATATTCATTCAATTCAAAATATTTTCTAATTTCCCTGAGACTTCTTTTTTGACTCATGGGTTATTTAGGTATTGTTTAATTTCCAAGGGTCCTTTATTTTTCCCGTTATTGACTTCCAGTTTAATTCCATTATAGTCAGAGAACATGATTCAATTCTCTAAATTTGTTTAAAAAATTTTTATTATGACACAGGATATGATTTATCTGGTGACAGTTCCATGTATACTTGAGAAGAATATGCATTGTGCTGTTTTGGGATGTAGTATTCTATAAATGTCATTTCAAGCCAGTAACTTGTAGTATATACCTTTGTTAGTTTTCTATCCGCTAGTTCTACTTATGACCAAGAGAGAAATATTGAAGTGTCTAGCTATTATTGTGGATTTGTCTATCTCTTTTTTTGGTTGTTAGTTTTTGCTTCACGCTATTTTCAAGCTCTTTTATTTGACAGACAAATTTAGGATTATGCATCTTCTTGATAAATTACTCCTTTTATCATTATGTATTGACCCTTTTTATTCTTTGCTCTAAAGTCTGCTTTGTCTGATATTACTGCAGTCAATACAGCTTTCTTCTGATTAGTGATATGTATTTTCCATCTTTTATTTTTACACTACCTAGGTCATTATATTTGAAGTGAGTTTTTCCTATAAACAATATAATTGAGTCATTTAAAAAATCTGTTCTGACAACCTATGCTTTAATTAGTGTGTTTAATCCATTTACATTTAATGTAATTACTTATATCTTAGGATTTAAGTCTACCATTTTATTATTTGTTTTCTGCTATTTTTAGTTAAACTAAAAATATAGCTTTCCCCTTTTCTTTTAGTTTTTCTCTTTTAGTTTAAACATTTTTTAGTTTCTATTTTAATTTATCTATTGCATCTTTGCTCTGCATCTCTTTGTGTAATGTTGAAGTGTTTGTTCTAGGGATTAAAATAGACATATTTAACTTTTCATAGTCTAAATAGAATTGGTATCTGCCACTTGAAGTGATATATTAGCACCACCTACATTCCCTTACCCTCCCTCCCTCTTGTTGGGTTGTTGCATTTGTCACATCAACATACACTGAAAATCCCACTAAACAAGGTTACAATTTTTGTTTTTAACTAAACTATATCTTAAAAACCTTAAAAGATGAAGAGTATTATATTTACCCAGCTATTCACCATTTCTGTTGTTTTTCTTAATTCTTCTGGTCTCAGCTTGTCTTTTGGTGTCATTCACCATCTGTCTGAAGAAATTCCTTTAGTAATAGAGCTGGTGATACCAAAGTCACTTAGATTGGCTTCACTTGAGAATGTCTTTATTTCATCTTCATTCCTGAAGGGAATTTTTATGGGATATAGAATTATGGGTTGACAGTTCTTTTAAAATGTTCTTTAAAATGTTCCATTTCTTTCTGGAGAAATCTGTGGCTATTTAAATTACATTCCCCTATAAGTTAATGTGTCATTTTTCTCTGGGTGCTTTAAATAGGGTGCTTGGGTGGCTCAGTTGGTTAAGCAGCTGCCTTTGGCTCAGGTCATGATCCCAGGGTCCTGAGTTCAAGTCCCACATCAGGCTCCCAGCTCAGTGGGGAGTCTGCCTCTCCCTCTGCCCCTCCTCCCCACTCATGCTCACTTTCTCAATTTCTCTCTCTCACAAAAATAAATAAATAAAATCTTTAAATATAGTTTTTTTTTTTTTTTTTTCGTTTTTGGCAGTTTGATAATGATGTTTCTGGGCATGGGTTTCTTTGGTTTATCTCGTCTGGAGTTTCCTAGACTTCTTGAGTCTGTAGGTTTATGTCTTTCTCCAAATTTGGCAAGTTTTCAGCCATTGTTTCTTCAAACATTTTCTGTATACATATCTTTTCTTTCTAGGACTCTTATGAAAAGATAGACATTTTGGTGTTTTCCCACAGGCTGAGAAAGTGCTTTTTTTTTTTTAGTGCTGTTCTTTTTTATTTTTAATATTTCTTCTTCTGTATTGCTCAGATTTTATAATTCCTAATGGTCTATATTGAAATTTATTGACTCTTTCCTCAGTCATCCCCATTCTGCTAATGAGCCTATCATGTGAGAATTTTATTTCAGTTCTAGTATTTTTTTCATTCTAAAGTCTCCTTTTGGCTTTTCTGTATATCTTACATTTCTTTTCTGAGACTTTTTATCTTTCAATTCATTTTAAGAATACTTGCTCATACATGTTGGGGTATTTTATAATAGCTGTTTTAAATTCTGTGTCATCTAAGCATTGGCTTCTGTTGACTGTCTTTTCCCATGCAAACTGAGATTCCTCCCAATTCTCCATATGTGCTTAGTAACTTTTAACAATATCCTGGATATTTGATGATTATGTTACAAGACTGTAGGACTCTAGATTGTGACCAAATCCTATGGAAAATATTGATTATTTATTTGTTTGTTTTAATTTTTAATTTTTTTCAGAATAAATATTTTTTTTAATTTTTATTTTATTTTTTCAGTGTTCCAAGATTCATTGTTCGTGCACCATACCCAGTGCTCCATGCAATACGTGTCCTCCTCAATATCCACCACCAGGCTCATCCAATCCCCCACCCCCCTCCCCTCCAAAACCCTCAGTTTGTTTCTCAGAGTCCACAGTCTCTCATGGTTCATCTCACCCTCCGTTTTCTCCCAATTCACTCTTCCTTTCCTTCTCCCAATGTCCTCCACCTTTTTCCTTATGCTCCACACATAAGTGAAACCATATGATAATTGACTCTGTTTGACTTATTTCACTCAGCATTATCTCTTCCAGTCCTATCCATGTTGATATAAATGTTGGGTATTCATCCTTTCTGATGGAGGCATAGTATTTCATTGTATATATGGACCATATCTTCTTTATCCATTCATCTGTTGAAGGGCATTTTGGCTCTTTCCATAGTTTGGTAATTGTGGCCATTGCTGCTATGAACATTGGGGTACATGTGGCCCTTCTTTGCACAACATCAGTATCTTTGAAGTAAATACCCAATAGTGCAATTGCAGGGTCATAGGGTAGCTCTATTTTTAATGTCTTCAGGAATCTCCACACTGTTTTCCAAGGTGGCTGCACCAGTTTGCAATCCCACCAACAGTGGAAGAGGATTCCCCATTCTCCACATCCTCTCCAACATTTGTTGTTTACTGTCTTGTTGATTTGGGCCATTTTAACTGGTGTAAGGTGGTATCTCAGTGTGGTTTTGATTTGAATCTCCCTGATGGCTAATGATGATGAACATTTTGTCATGTGTCTGTTAGCCATTTGTATGTCTTCTTTGGAGAAATGTCTGTTCATGTCTTTTGCCCATTTTTAAGAATATTTTCTTTATTTATCAGAGAGAGAGAGAGCGAGCACAAGCAGGCAGAGGCAGAGAGAGAAGCAGGCTCTCCACTGAGCAAGGAGCCCAGTGCAGGACTTGATCCCAGAATCCTGGGATTGTGACCTGAGCTGAAGACAGATGCTTAACCGACTGAGCCACCCAGGCATACCTTTTTTTAAACAAGGAATCTTCCAGTTTCTATTCAGGTCACAAGTTTCCACCAGTTTTCTATGCGTTGTAGTTCTAATATAAGTTCTGTTTTCCATGACGTCAGATCTGTCCCTGGGCACATTATTAGGTGGCCAGTCCAAAACCCGGGCAATGATCTTATTGTAGTTCAGTTCTCAAAAGCAGTGGTATGCTATTTAGGGTCAGGTCTATTCTTGTGATCTCAAGGGTGAGCCCAGTTCATTAACAACTTCACGAGGTTGCTTTCTCTAACTCTTCCCATTCTCTGATACTCTCCACTTCCTAGGGAGAAATAAGTTTCTTCCTCTCGCCAGAAACCTGGGGCTTTACTTAGCCTGCTCTTCTATGCACTTCCCCTAACTGTATCTACGCCCAGGGACAAATGGTGGGAGGACACAGAGAAAATTAAAAGCTCTAGGGCTTTACTTCCCATGCTCTTGGAGCCACAGTTCCTCTGATCAGAGGAAAGACTTTCCTCCCTCAGTTGTAGGCTTCTGAGAGCTCTCATACTCCTGAGTCCATAGGATTGCTTTGGGGGCTGAGTAGCAAGAGAATAGAGAAAAAAAACCACAAAACTATACAGGGGATTTCTCCACTCCTTCTAAATATTAGGAGACCTCCTTTCTGCTCCCTGTAGGGCTACTCCTGGGGGTCTCTCTATTGGCACCAGTGCCTACTTCTGGGATTTGGGCTGTGCTGAATCCAGGCTGAATGGTTTTGGAAAGGGAAAATGATATCTCATCACTAATTCAGGGGTACTTCAGATTCTGTCTTCACCAAGCTACCAACTCCTAGAGCAACACTTGCTTGGAGACAGAGTGGGATGTGCTTATTCCATCTTGCCCTGAGGCAGAACTCAATGTGTTTTATTTTATACATTTAAAAAATGGTTCTAAGATACGATTCATAGGCCTCATTAGCTTCCAAAGCTATCCATGGCACAGAAAGGACCTTTAACCAAAAAGGAGGGACAGACATATCAACAGTCACTTGCAAGTCAGCATATACATGTTCAGGAGGAACAGCTAGGATCTATGGAAGCCCTGAGAGAACACCTAGACTAGTTTGGGATCAGGGACAGCTTCCCCTCAAGAGAGGACGAGTATTATCAGCAGATGGAAAGTCATGCTCATGAGCCAGAAAAGAACCAGTGTGGAAAGTGTGGGTCATAGCAAATAGTTCAGAGTGGCCAAGACATGAAATTCTCTTGGCTCTTGAGACCATGCACAGAAGAGAATCAATTGTTTTATTGATAGCATCGATGGGCTATTAAATTCAATGAAATCCTAAGTCCACTGGAAGCTGTCATCCTGATGATATCCATTGTGGCATCCAATTCCAGATCTCGATCTCAGTTCTATACATAGACTCTGTATGTAGGCATTTAACATTTGAATAAGGAACCCATTCATTTTGTATGCTTGGCAACAAACTCTGTTGTGGATACATATACCATTGGATAGCTATTTTAAATTGCTATTTCGGAGATCAAAAATTCAATGAGAAGGCTGAAAACAAAATATAAAAATGAAGACTGCAAAAGAGTAAAATAACCAAAGGAAAAAAAAATTTAATTCCAGCTTTTCATTATTATAAACTAGAAAGACCACAAATAACTGACATAATCATATAATGCATATCTCTGTGCTTTTTGAAAAATTCAAATGTGTCAGAGCTTGGGGCAGAGTGTGGAAATGAATATGATGAAACAGAGAAAGTGTGCTAAGAAAGAAAAAAAGACCTGAATTCCCAAGGCAGGTAAATCCAGAACGCAGTAACACAGATTCAAATCCCCACAAACACATGCAGGCCTGTTGTGAGAAATCCAGTGGCTCTGACACAGAAACTGTGGATTGAATCTGCCCTAAGGCATGGAACTCATTTCTTTACCATGCAATAGAAGGATATTTTGGAGGCGGGGTGGGGTGGGTGGAAAGACGATGTATTTACACTACTAAAGAGTTACTTACACAAAAAAATTACTGGCTGGGGCGCCTGGGTGGTTCAGTCGTTAAGCGTCTGCCTTCGGCTCAGGTCATGATCCCAGGGTCCTGGGATCAAGCTCCACATCGGCTCTTTGCTCAGCAGGGAGCCTGCTTCTCCTGCTGCCATTCCCTCTGCTTGTGTTCCCTCTCTAGCCGTGTTTCTGTCAAATAAATAAAATCTTAAAAAAAAAAAAATTACTGGCTAAGGATAAAAAGAAAAAGTCAATAAAGAGATAGTTCACTTAATTTATCTTAAAAAAGGTTATGGTACCATTCCGTGCAACACAACTTACTTGAAAGTCAAAATGATCAAAGAACAAATTGGGGGATTTTCATTCAGGCTCTCAACTAACCCTTATTTGGTTAGTTGAGCATCTACTATCAACAAAGCCTGCACCCAGCTAGTGTGTTACAGACTGAACTGTGTCCCCAAATTCACCTGTTGAACCCTTAATCTTCAATACCTTGGAATGTGACTATATTTGAATATAAGACCTTTAAAAAGTTAATTGAGGTTAAACAAGGTCATTAGGGTGGGCCCTGATCCATTCTGATGGGTGTCCTTGGAAGAAGAGAAAATTTGGACATATAGACAGACGCCAGGAATGTGCACACACAAAGGAAAGACCACGTGGGGATACAGCAAAGAGATTGCCACCTGCAAGCCAAGGAGAGAGGCCTCAAAAGAAACCAAACCTGATGACACTTTGATCTTGGACTTCTAGCTTCCAGACGGAGACATAAATTTCTGTTGTTAAAGCTCCCCAGCCTGTGATCCTCTGTTACAACAGCCTGAGCTGACTGAGTGGGGAAGGTAAATGGAACTCACAGGCTTGTGAGGAAGCTGACCCAGGGACAAATGATAACAATACCCAGGACCCACATCAGGGTGATGAAAGCAAGTGGGTGGGCACATAAACAGGGTACAAAGGGAAAACAGAAGTGATTCCAGAAAATACCCAGTTGGGTCAAAGAATAAACTCAACTTCAAAAACCATCAGCACTGGTATTTCCTCTAGAAGCTGGAATCATCCCAGGATCTGGCAGACTGAAATGCCATCTGGGGTCAGCCTGAGAATCTGAAGTTGCCCCCTGACTGAGGTAGTCTCTCCATCAAAAGGTTTGGGATCCTGTTGACTTAAGGTGTAAATCAACCCCAGGGAAACCAGCATAAAAGTGAAGCATGCTAATAGTGTACATCCATTCCTCCCTCCTGAACTTTCTTATGATGGTGCACAGGTTTATATGAATGACCAATGACCTGACTGATCTCAGAGCATAGCTTGAAAACTCAATGAAATTAAACTCATAAAGAAAACAGAAGAGGTAGGGAGTACAGATTAAAGAATACTGCATACTGGGCAAATATTGGCTATCGAATATTAGGAGTTTGAGAAAAATGACATGGAGACGAAAACTTGAAAACAAGCAGAATTCTCCTTACTCCTTGAAGTATAATTTTTGGACCAGAAGTAAACTCAAATACCAAGCAAGATTAATAACAACAATTTGAAAAGCAAAAAAAGAATCACACCTGGATGTAATCTGGTGAATTCCCAAATGCCAGCTACCAGAGAATGAAAACAAATCATTTACACAGGGAAGAGAATCCGAATGTCACCAGATTCCTCACAGGGAACACCTGGAACACTAAGACAGTAGAGCCAGGCTTAAGGCTTTTGACAGGTAAGTTGTCCAATCCAAGATCCCCCTGCCTGGCCAATATCATGCATTAAAAAAAATGAAAAAGAAAAAAAAGAAGACCAAAGACATCAGACATTTCAATAAATAGGACTCAATTAAATTCCTCCACTCCATGACACACAATCTGAAATAGAGTTTTAAAGAACTATTTGTTCCATCCTATTTATGAAAAACGGCCAAGTGACATGACAAAGAAAGCTTGGAAAGAAAGAGAGAGGAAACTATATCAGGCAAGAGTAAGCAAAATGAGAGTAGGGGTAGGGTGAAGATTGGACAAAGTGGAATTTAAGACCAATAGCTTTAAATAGGGTGAAGGGGAGGATTAGCACCACCATAACAGCCCCCTACCCCAAATGCCCCCCCTCAAAGCCCCACCTCCTCACAACATCACGTTGGGGATGAGGCTCCACCCTCTGCATTTGGGGATTTGAGGGGTGGAAGGAAGCAAACATTCAGTCTGTAACAATTAGGCCACACAAGAAACAGTAAATGTGTAGACATCCTGGTCAACATGGAAGACTGAGACAACGAAGAAAGAGGTCCTGCTCCGAATGAATGGTGATACTGAATAAAATACAGTAACAGAAATTTGTTTCACAGCTGAGCTCAAAAGCAAACAGACCTGAAAAAAAAAGAGGTGGCACAGAGCACTCGGGTTACTGCTAAAGTGTCAGTAATGGTGCAAAGCCTGACAAAGTCTGACAGGAACAAATCCCGGGGACATCGGGGCCAGGACTGGGGTCCGTGCAGGCAGAGAAGCACAGGCTGCTGCGCTGGGAGAGGCTGGCACTGGCATGAACCCAGGACCTGCCAGGAGCGACTTGGCTCCTGAAACCAAACTAGAAGAACTCTACCCGTGGACTGAGGAAGCTTGCTTCTGACCCAGACCAAGCCACGGATGGTTAAAGAATTACCCACGTGTAATGGAAATGACTGAACTAATATATTACAAAGTTTCCTCTTATCCACGAATTCAGAGTCACCCCCACATTTATTATTGATTAGGGCGCAGGTGCAAAACGACTGAATCTTTTCCCCGACTGCTGACTACAAGTGTACTATGAAGAACCGCCGACAACCGCATGTGTCTACACAGCCTGCTTCTTCACCTGGAGGAACAGCTGTTGGAACACACGAAACCACACTGCAGTGGGTTCTTTCCACCCTGAAACCCAACTGACTCTGCCAGCCTGAGGTCAAAAGCATCACACATTTCAGAAACTGTAAGAAGGCCAGGCTTGGGACACAGAATGACTGGGAGACTTCAGAAAGTATCACATTTCTTTGAACCTCAGTTTCCTTCTCTGAAAATGGGAATGATAATAACTATTTTTGGAAGATTATCATGACAACCAAATGAGATATGCAGAATGGTAACTATAATAAACAAATGAGCATTATTATTGTTATTGTTATTATTATTATTATGTGTTTAGATATAAAGTCTTCCTTGATTTGAAGTAAAAAAATTGCCTTAATGATTTATTTTTATTTTTGGTTTAAATATCTTGCTAGAATTCCTCTCTACTGACAAATAATATCCCACTATATGGATATATCATGTTATTTATCCTGTCATCAATTGAATGACATTTAGGTTGTTTCTACATTTTTGTTTTTTTAAGATTTTATTTACTTATTTGACAGAGAGAGAGAGATCACAAGTAGGCAGAGAGGCAGGCAGAGAGAGAAGGGGAAGCAGGCTCCCTGCCGAGCAGAGAGCCCAATGCGGGGCTCAATCCCAGAAGGCAAAGGCTTTAACCCACTGAGTCACCCAGGCGCCCCTGTTTCTACGTTTTGACTATTAGGAATAGTGCTACTATGGACCTTCATGTGTAAGTTTTGTGTGGACAAGTGTTCTTCAGTTTTCCTGGGTTTATATACATATACAGGAGTGGGATTGCTGGGTCCCATGGTAACTCTATGCCTGCCTAACTTTTTGAGGAACAGCCAGATTGTTTTCCAAAACAGACATACCATTTTACATTCCCACCAGCAGTATATGAAGGGTCTGATTTCTCTATCAGTAGGATGCTTTTCAAAGCACTGAGATGCCCCTGAAAACAGAAAATTGGGATATTCAATATCACCACCTCTTTCCTGGAGAGCATCACACATTGTTAAAAATTCGCTTCCCTTTCATTGGTACAAACTGAGACAGAACAATAGGGTTTGATCAGTCTTTCTCCTAATTGTGGGGATTTCCAGCACGGCAAACACCTTCCCCTCTGATTCCATGTTCTCTCCCAGAAATGAAATGACAGAGGCAGAAGTATCTCATTAAACTACCTACTTGGTCCAACATGCTAGAAAACACAGTTGGAAAACATGGTCAAAAATGGGAAGAAACATGGATTCAAACCTATGACTTTAGAACATGTGAAAAAGCTTCACGTGACACTCAACCATAGCTTTCACAGGCCTATTTGAGCAATTAAGAAAGTTCCTTGGTTCCAGAGAGAGAGATTTTCCTTGTCCTTTTTCCAGGCCAAAGGAAGCAGAGACCAGAGGACCAGAGTAATGAAGAAATAAGCTGAGGGGCCATGGTGGGTGTATCAAGGGCTGTCCCAAAGTACCTAGAGTTTCAGTTATCTTTTCAAATAGCTTGAATAGAAAGAAAGACAAAATAAATACCATGCTCAAACTTCTCATCAGAAGCCCAAATCATTGGGCTCTGCAGCAATGGTATTCCTGGAAAGAACCATCCACCACGGCTGAAATGGACTTCAGATGTGATGCGTGGGGTTGGCCATACTTTGACTCTTCGGTCCACATACGTTGAATAGAAAAATTCATTTGGAGAATTCTTTCAAGTGTAAAGTGTAATTTTGTTGGACACAGGCAAAAAAAATCATCATGGTACAGAATGACTAAGAGGATGCTACATCCTTTTTTCCACAATCAACTACACGAGGGGGGAAAAAACCAACGGAATATTCTTTTATGCGTTGCTTCCCCTATGCAATTCAAAGCGCAAGGCAGTAGGGTAAT
This sequence comes from Procyon lotor, assembly GCA_028646535.1. Classification (NCBI taxonomy): domain Eukaryota; kingdom Metazoa; phylum Chordata; class Mammalia; order Carnivora; family Procyonidae; genus Procyon; species Procyon lotor. Next base: position 176,488,797 of record CM053603.1, read on the forward strand.
AAAATTAAATATGCCATAATGGAAAAAAACAGTTCCACTATAAATAAGCTTTATAACTCCATCTGAGAAAGAAAACAGGGAGCTGGGTCATGTGTGATTCTTCCCTTTTAAAACCAAACCACGATAAAAAGCAAACAGGTTTAAAAACACAAGAGAGATAAATCTGGAATTTGCAGCTGCGATAAGAGATCCGTGGATTGAGACCAATCCACACGAGTGTGCTGAAGTGTGGTGTTGGATTTTATTTGGGAGATGCCTCCGAGGGGTTCAGACCTCCTGAGTGGGGGGGCACCCCTGAGCTGGGACCAGCAGCATGAGGGGGCATTTGAGCCCTGAACAGAAGCAGAGGAGCAGTCCCAGGATAGGAGGTAGGGAGTGAGTTTAAGAATCTGCAGATTGCCTCTTCAATAAATGCTGCTGGGAATATTGGACAGCTATATGTAGAATGAAACTGGACCATTCTCTTACACCATACACAAAGATAAACTCAAAATGGATAAAAGACCTCAACGTGAGGCAGGAATCCATGAAAACCCTAGAGAAGAATATAGGCAATAATCTCTTCGACATCAGCCACAGCAACTTCTTTCAGGACACGTCTCCAAAGGCAAAGGAAACAAAAGGGAAAATGAACTTTTGGAACTTCATCAAGATAAAAAGCTTCCGCACAGCAAAGGAAACAGTCAACAAAACAAACAGGCAACCCACAGAATGGGAGAAGATGTTCGCAAATGACACTACAGACAAAGGTCTGATATCTAAGATCTATAAAGAACTCCTCAAACTCAACACTCACAAAACCGATAATCACATCAAAAAATGGGCAGAAGACATGAACAGACATTTCTCCAAAGAAGACATACAAATGGCTAACAGACACATGAAAAAATGTTCATCATCTTTAACCATCAGGGAGATTCAAATCAAAACCACACTGAGATACCACCTTACACCAGTTAGAATGGCCAAAATCAACAAGACAGTAAACAACAAATGTTGGAGAGGATGTGGAGAATGGGGAACCCTCTT